>JAUIMR010004025.1:0-10009 GCA_032191635.1 Sarophorus costatus
ATGATGCACGGTGACTTACTTTCCAGATTATAAAGAATATTTATTTAAATCACGTAAATCAAGAAATCACGATTACATCCGCATATTGTTGTGTAAAACTGTACAATTCTTTGCAGGTGCAGCTGAAGGAGTACTTTACTAAACCCTCTTTTAAGAGGGGTCTACTATTGTATCTGATCGATGCTGAATGTTGTAACATTTCCGCATTATTTATATTTTAAGTTTTATGTATTACATTTGCGTAACGTTTAAGAATACCTCAATATCTACGTGTCAATAGCAATAATAATACAACCGGAATTACTAAATGCTAAGGCTCTTAATGGTTACTGTTACCCAACAACTACATTTTGCTTTGTACGCACTCTCTCAAATTAATTATAGTATAGTAGTATATCGTGTGTTCAATAAAAAAAAGCTATGGAAAATATTGTAGGTTGGCAACTGAAACTTTACAATTAAACTGTAATCGCCTTTTTGCCTTGATATCATTTCGCAAATTTTAGACAACTGAAAATAACGTAAACAAACAGTGAGAATATGTCTGACGTTTTATATATGTCAATTAAAAAAATTGCAACATATTTATTTCCGAAAGCAGGCAATAAAAAGAAAAATCAAAAGGATGGTGATTGGTCATTTTTCATAGCGATTTTAATGATACAAGGAGAGTAGTAACAAGATTAATATTATTGATGTTATTTCAGGTTCAGACGTCGATTTATTGATCGAAAATCGCGTAATAACTTAAAAGTGTTCTGAGGAAAATCATATTTTGTTTCAAGATTCACCGAAGTGGCTTTAAAAGTTACCCCAAGTTTGAACAGCGATTTCGTTAGTATTGGGTTAGTAAATATGCGGAAGCGCATTTCTGAAGAATCAGCCTCCTTTTCTTTTCACCGCAGTTGCATTAAATACCGTTCGCCCGCAATGTTCTCTCACTATTTATTACCTCTCTGTCAACAATGTAAATAATTTTAATACCGTTCGCGTTCTAACAGGTGTGCCAGAACTTACCCCCGCGCGTCACATAAACAAGCCATTCAAACGGAACCCCTCCGTCTAAACTTTGACTCCGCTCTCTACAAAATGTAACAGTCTGAAGTGCGGCGAAAATTGTTTAGGGGGTCGATGGATGGTATCCGAACCGGTTCTACACAAATATCCGTTTATACCACCAAAAATTACGTTGCGTAAGTCGATACTAACATTTTTAATTGATTTTAACGTGAAGATCTAGAATAAACGTTAGTAAAAATTGCACGGAAAACCAAGGAATCGCGTATTAAACGGTTTGGAAAGCCCGTAAATCTGGGCATCGCCACCACCTCCCCTCTGCGTATTGTGCCACCGCGGGTAGGGGTTGTTTCGCTCGGGTAGGTAAGCCAGCTGCGCGGCTCGATTTTGATCGCAGGTTGTCGCGTGCGACGCGACGCCCGCTTGATTTGCCCGCCGTGAAATCACGGACGCGAAATGTCCTTTACGCCTTTTACGCGTGAATAATGTGAGTATATGAGCAGTAGGTGCGCACGTTACGTTTTCCGAATAGCTTCGCTACTTTTGTGTGTCTCCAAATTGGAGATGTTAATTGAGAAATTGAAAGGAAACTTCAGAAAGTAGTTATTTGTAAACTGTTCGTAGGTTCTTCGTAGACTGATGAGGGATTGGAATCGTTTACGTTGCAAAATTAATTTCTCTGGAACGTCTTGCTATTAGTTTTATCTTTGTCGAATCGCTAAATACGAATAAATACAAGGGACTACAAAGTTAGCTTGCCGCAGATGTGAAATTTTGTGTACGGTCAAAAATATATGGCACAAAACATTACAAAAAAAATTACTTAACTCTAGAATGACTAACAATAAGTTGAGTGTATCTTATTAGAAGTCTTATTTAAGTACCCATAAGATATCAATGGCAATTCTATTCTATTCTATTTTGGGTGAAAAAGAGAAACATTTAAAATATCATTTGTTAATTACTAATAAAAATATTTGTTTTAAATAAACAGTTGTGAAATTTAATTTAATATTTTATAAAAGACTCTGGAATTATACTACCGAGTGATTACCAATATTTGAAAAACTGTTTATTAAGTGGGTAGCAAATTCGTGATCTGATTTTGAAATCCAAATAAATTGGTTGTCAAATCAACGTGACTAAGCATATAACGACCATCTTGACAGTACATAAAATGGTGGTACTCTTGTCTTTTAAGTTGCACGATGTGCCAATTACAAAAGAGTTCGAATCTTACCCTATAGAGTTGCAAATTGATGAGCATTGTACATTGGCCGTTATGAAACATTTCGAAAGGCATGTCAGTTACATTTTGTACTTTAGCTGAAGTTGACTTTTTGTTTTGATGGTGAAAGAAACAGATGGTTTTCTGTAAACGGCACTATTTGAAGTGAATGACGCATCCAACAATGGGCGTTTGGTTGTAACATTTTTATCACGTGGGTACTGATTGTTATTTGTGAAAGTATCGAATTTTTATGGATCTAATAAATATGTCGGTTAAAACAAAGTACTTTACTTTAACATTCTTTATTTATTTCTTATAAAAATACAAAAATGTACATCGTCTTAATACGATACAAACCCTCGAAAAATATACATCAGAGATCCTTAAAAAATCACATATTCTTTAAACTCTATCAAAATACTTAATCGCGAAATTGAAGCTCGATTCACACCATTCATTGTACAGTTATGAACCGACCCTGTTTACAACCTGATTTTCAATAAGTGGACTAAAATTTAGGGGATGATTCTTTGTCGAAAATGAAGGAAGGATGAATATTTTTAGATGACTACATACCAAATATTAATTGTGAACCAATTTACTTGTGAATGTCGTATTTTAAATGTCATTTCTTTAACTTTTCCAACATTTATCTTATTCTTCAGAGGTGTGTAACATTTTTGTGTGACATAGGCCCACTTATTTGCAATCAACCTGTATAATTGACTAGACAACACTCAGGCACCGCGTTTCTTTCATATAAACGTAAACTTATTATTCACATTTCGAATTACAAACTTTCGTACATCATCCCGTTCGGAAAACACATGCGATCGTCGTAAAAATCGCCCGAAAAACATTGATATTTCGCGTCGTCTTGTTGGTAAAACTCGTTTCGATAACCGTCCTGCTGTTTAAAAGCGTAATCCGCCATAAAACTCGCGTTGGTTATACTTCCGCTGGTCACGACCGCGTTCGGATACTGTTCTAGGTTAGGATTCTTCGAGGTTATGGTATTGCCGCTTTTGTTAATCGAAACGGTGACGTTACCGACATTTACGATGACGTCATCGTCGATTCCCGCATAGGTACCGTCGTTGAGAGCTTGCGCTAAAGCGTAGATGTAACCGTGCGCGAATCTCAACGTTTCTATCTTGGTAAGTTTCGTGTCTTCCGGAAAAGTTGGCAACACGCACCTCAGACGATCCAGAGCTTCGTTTAACATGTGCATTCGATTCCGTTCTCTGTCGTTCGCTTTTAACCTCCTCGTACGTTTGATTTTCATGATTTGCGTCGGACTTTTAGCCCTCGACATTCTATTTTTACCGCTCGCGTAACGTCTCTTCGCCTTCTGCGATTCCTTTTCGTTTTTAACCGGCGTCGAAGTCTTCGTCGAGTCATCGTTCTCCGCCGCCATTTTGAAATCTTCCTTTTCGACAGTTTCCGGGAACAAATTTCTGCTGACCCCGTTGGAATTTTGATGGTCGTGGTAAATCGGAAGTTCGTAGTGTAATTTTCGGTCGAAAGAGGGGTCGAAGGTTAAGCCGTGCTGGAAGGCCCCCTGAAAGCGTTCGTAGAGCAGTTGTTTCTCGGGCGTGTTCAATTCGGCGTATTCGTTTCGGTGCTTTTTGATGGGAGTCGAGGTGGCCGGGTCGAAGTCGTACTCGAAAAAGTCGCTGCGGTCGTCGGTGAACTCGGTCGTTTCGGATTTGAAGGACATTTCGAAGCCGCTGTCCGAACTGTCGTCGTAGGCGTGCTCGAAGGTTGTAGCGGTAGCGGGAGGTACTAAGTAATTCATCTGTAAAGGTATTGGTTCAATTATTATCCCTCTTAGTAAAGAGAGAAGCTTGATTTTATTGCGCCTTTCAATCAATTGGAAACATCGGAATGCACATTTTAGTAGTCAATGTTAGTTTGGAACTTTCAATTTAACAGAGATCATCTTAGTTAGATAAAAACGCTGGATTTATCCAGAAGGGTACACTCAAAATCCTTTAAATTAATAATACTAACCAGATTCGGTTTCGAAATTTAAACGTAAATGTAAAAAGAAAGAAGACATTGAAGTACATGTCGATATCTTTTAAATCTGTTTAAAGAAGTAGGTAGGTGGGTGATTAGAAAATCCTCAGATACCTGATAAAGTTGGTAAACCTGAACTATGTCGTTACTAAATAATTACACAGTAATTTGTACTTCTAAAGAAATTTACAATATCAGCCATATGCAATTTCGTTGATGTTCTCCAGTTGAGCCCTTGTTTAAAGCTGTTTTTTTTTTACATTTTCATCACTATTGGGAAAGCGTCGACTAATGGAATCTAGTTACAAGTATTAGATAATTTAAACTAGAACAACCAAACCCGTCAAAATGAAATGTGTTGTATATTTAAATTACTAAAACGATATTCTGTTGAAATGAATGAATGTTCACTTACAATTAGAAATTATTTAATGTTTAAAATATAAGACATAACGAACAAATTATAAATACACAAATAAGTTATTTCTCCAATTACTGCTGCACGTTGGACGCTAATTCTTCTAGTGTTAAAGCTCTCTCTTTATTTCAATATAACTCTGAACTAATTCATGACTAATTTCACTTTACCTTTTAAAGAATACGGTTTCATTGAGTCTAATAAACAATCAATTTTTAAATACAACAATTTATTGTTTTCAATGCAGTAGAAAGGTAATTAATACTTATGCGCAGCTCAAATGTTTCTTTCTGTTAATTATTTGAATCTAATTAGTATTTTTTACATAAAATATTTTTGATTGTTTTTCTGATCTTATCAAAATTCATTTCACATATTTTTATTTGATCAATTCATATAGAACCGATTTATAGCAAGTATCCAAAATATCAATCTATATATGAAGGAATTATCAATTAATTTTATTTTTCTATTTGCCTTTAAAAAGATTGAGAGAAAAGACACGAAAGCAACACTTTCGTTATCTAAATGTCAGTAGAATAGATTCAGTAAATTTAAAATAAAGGATTAGGAGAGTAACTAGTAATATGCGTAGTTCAATGGTGTGTTGCTAATAAATTATTGAATCTTAATTTTAATATTTCTCATTCAATTTTAGAAATAACCAACGCAAACATTAAACAAATAGCATTACACATTTGTGCAAATATATTTTATTTTTATATTATATTATTTTAATGTTAGATCCATTAATAATCCAATTTTTATGCAAATGTAATAAAGTGTAATATAAAATTTATTTTACTAATAATACGACATACAAAACATTAAAAAGTATTAAAATATATATAAACAGTAGTACGTACCTTTTGGAACACAATTGTCCAGATCACCAACTCACAGCAAACAAAAAAATTGAAACTACACTACCGCTTAAAAAATTATTTGAAACTACGTCGAACAAAACTCACTACGAATAAATAAAAGAAATGAAAAACTACAAGGAACGATTTCAGCGGTCAAATCGAATATTTTCGACTACTAAATCCAAGCAAGGGGTTGTTAGATTTTATATTAGACACCCCACCACTAGGTTCCTATCGAAAATCTAGCTCCCCCATTGGCCCATAAACGCCGATTCTATCGTCCCGCCACCCTAGCACACGGCTGCAGTGACGTCGCTCTAACAGCGCGTCCACCGTGTTTGTAAATAGTGCATTATTAATTGTAGTTTGATGAAGTTTGCTCGGTGGAACTTGGTATTTGACGAAAGGATTTTTTGGTTTCGGACTATAAGATCGTGTTTTATTAATGATTGATTCATGAAAAGGTCAAGGGTTTCAATACAAATCACTTACATTACTTGCGACAAAGCGGATTGTATTAATTAATAAATGTTTAAATTAAATAGTTGTTATGAGTCCTGTGGCTATATTTTATCTGTGGAATACATTTTTTAAAGCCACTGATGTACTTAATTTTGGATACCTTGTTTCTTAAGAGTAGTACAAACAATATTCAGAAAATCGAAGATAACTGTGTTCAATTGTTATAAAATTATAAACAACAAAATAAATCGATTTCCATGTCGCTATATACAAGCTGTTCAAATATTTAGCTGTACACTTGTACAAATAATAGCATTCAAATACAATATTAAGGACAAAACGATCTCCCTCAATTTTTTTTTTAAATTTTGTTGGATTTTTCTTGAAATCATATCGTTTGGTTTGTACATTTAACCATGCTTTAATAAATACATTGTTTAGTATTAGCCTCCAATCGTTTTTTTAAATTTTCAATTAAAAATTAATCTGTATAAAAATTTGTGTTTAGATAGTATGTAATTGCAATTGTGAACTACATTTTACACATGTTTTCAAAAAACGTGGCAGTTTGTCTAAATCGTAATTTATTTGACATACCCTTTACGTGGAAAGAGCATGTTTAGAATAAATGATTTCTTGAGCTGAATGTATCTACATATTTTATGAACAATGACTTTCTTGCATGATCGAATTGAAACAACTTTTAAATTGTTCAATCTTGAATTTATGCTTCCACTTCATTTCTAGATACTACCCACTTATTAAGTGGTTTCAATCAATTCAATTCGACTCTAACCCAACTATAGTATAATTCACATAATATGCTTGCTTTGCTAAGAAAATAATGAAGGACCTTGCATGTAAATGTTTATTTTTGTATTCGTAGTACCTGTAATATAATTTTGTGATTTTTACTTACAATTACTTTTTTCTGAACTCAGTAACTAACTATTTATTAAGAGTACTGAAAAGCCATAAAAAGTATATTTTTAGTAACAGAAAAGTCGTGCAATTCAAGGTACCACTATGAACTGTGTGGACCCCTTAGAATGGGAGACAGCATGTGTCCGCTATATCTGATCGTCTGCACAATGCTTAATCTCCGCGATCAAAAAACATTAGCAGTGGCCCGTAAAATAATACTTTAAGCACCCCTTAATGTCGATCCTGTACGACGATACGATTGAAATGGTAATGGGAGAAACCTAATCGCTCGTAATAACCAGGTACGATCCGTATCTGGTTATTAAATAACGTATTTCGGGATAACGAAAGGAAATATTACCTAAGCAATAGTTAAGTAAATAAATCTCAGACATTCTTATCATTATTTACATTTTCCAGTTCTTCTATCGTTTTATTTCAAAACTTTCTTATGCACACACTTGGTAAAACGAAAATTTAATAGAATTTATAATTATCTAACAAAATGTTAAGTAAAGAAATTCCATATGTGTCCCTAAGGAAGCTATTAAATAAATTAAGATCAAAAACTATGTTATGGATTATTTGTTTCAGCTTCGGTTTTATTTGAGAACCTCTTCAAATACACCCATTAGAAAACTGAAGTGATACCAACTGGAAAAAATCCAAAAATTAATCAAAAGTTTGGAAATGGCAAAAAGAAGGTGTAATGTATGTGGACAATTCTTGAAGACGTTCTTATCACAAAAGGTCTGAGCACAACTATTTATCTAAACAGAGTACAAGTCAATGATTTTAAATAGCTTGTGAAAAATTATTATCATTATTAGATACGTTATTTATCTTGAAAATTAGACGGAAAAAAGTGTACTACTTTTTTAAATAACTGTACAATTATGTTATCTTGATCTCTTGTACTGATTTGTTTTTTTATACAACAAATCTCAAGGTCGTTTTTGTAAAAATATAGCTCTCAGAAAATAGATTTTTATTAATACGATATCATTTCAGGGAACGGCATATTAAAAGGGTATTATTCAATTATTTTGAAGTGGTCACGCTTGTTGTATAAAAAATTTTGTACATCACAAATATTAGAGGGCAAGTAGAATTTCCAATTTTCTCACAGTCATTAAAAGAAAATAGAATTTATAGTGACCATCGAATGAGGTACGAAACAAATTGCAAAGAAAAGTAAAAGCTAGATGTACAATTTATTTTTAAAAAAAGGTAATTGAGAATACATTGTTAGTAACAAAATTTGCCTTAAAATTATGTACCAAATACTTTGTCCGGCATTGTTGCATTAAATTAAAAGCAAAAACACCATTTGTGTTACAAGCTTTTAATTCAATGGACATGGAAATATTGTTAAAAGCCATTAAAATACTTTAAGGTTAGTATCAAGAAATTGTGTACTTCAACATGACCCTCTGGTTCCTATAAAAACTACAAACAACTAAATTTCCGTAAATTGTGATTCATTTCGAGTGTTGGCATTTCATTATAGATTGGTACATACTGGAAATAACCGATAATACATTATTTATTGTTTAATTTCTTTCGTTGATAATCACAATAAAGAATTTATTAAGTAGTAGGTTATAAACAGTTCCATATTCACAATAAAAAAATAATCGAAAAACATTTCGTTAACATAGTAATTCCGCATTTTGAATATTATGAAATTATTCTCTTATCAATCGCAGTTACGATATCGTCACAGACCGCGTCGAAGGCTTCTAAACAATTCTCCGCTTCGCCTCATCTCGAATCTTAACTTCCGAAAACGTTCCCGTACCTCCTCTATACAGCAAAACGTGAAATTTGCAACTGAAAAACCACAATTTTCAGACGAAATACGACGTGCGACACTCGACCGTTCGCTCGGCCCTCTGCGATTTCGATATAACACGTACATCGTGATCGAGATTTAATTAAATCGGGCCAACGATGTTGACTTAGGTGTCCGAATCGTAATAATAATTGCTCGATTTTGTGCCACTGGATCACTATTATTTACATTGAACACGTGCATATTTATACAGCGGACAGGACGTGAAAAAATAACTTGCTACCGAACACGTTATTGTGTGCCAATAACGCGTACGCTTTATTTGTTCTATTTGTGGCAATTATTTACAATTCACTTGTGATTTTCACTTGTCAGGAAGATAAGGCACCAGATTATACTACCTGTCCATATATATAGGCCGTATTAGCCATTCGGGAAATGCTACGGGATTACCATAGTCTTAATTTCAGTACTTTAACGGTTCTGATATGAGGGTGTGTACTACAGGATGTGTTACTTGTCCGATAATTGTATGCCTCTATAATTGTTTACTCGAAATTTTAAAGTTGTACTTGATTTTATACATTAACACTCCTATTACTCTGCTCGGAACGCCTTTAATTACATCTAAATTAAATCAAAATGACATCTTTTTATCTATTTGATCGAGTACAGTTGATTTGAGTGATTGATTTTGTTACGAGTTCTTCAATGTTTATTAAAAAAATGCACAAACATGCGGGTTTGTGGAATTATATTGATATTTTAAAAATAAACTTTTATATTTTCTTAAGTATCAATTATTTTAAAGAAAATTACTGGCCGCAAAGAAGAGAATATATTATGTATATAGTAGAAACTTTGCAAGCTATCTGGTGTATATATACATGTTCGGTATGTGAGTACAGACTGCCATTAATAACTTTTATTCATAACAATCTAATTATTTTGACGATATTTTTACAATATTAATTATCGGAATTAAGAATCTATACCACAGGCTCAACACAAAAGTGCACAGAACTTCTTTCCTCTCTATTTCTAGAGACTGTAGCTTTACACAATCATTAAAGCCCAGTCTAGATAACAAATTTATAACGTTTTTCAAATTTGTTCAGGATTCTCTCAACTAATATATTTATTTATGTCTAGAATCTAGTATCAAATTTTGACTATACACTGTAGTGAGGGATTCATATAGTCACAGTTTATTTAAGGAGCTCTAGATTTTACCACTGGCATATACCTGTATGTACGAATTATTAATGTACTAC
>JAUIMR010004071.1:0-15485 GCA_032191635.1 Sarophorus costatus
GGGGGGCGCATTTTTCGTAATAAATAGAATTTCTTTAGTAGGAACGGTGCGGCAGGAACGCGAGCGGCCCTTAGAATGCGACAGGATAATCGATACCAAGGGCTGACCCATAAAATTTTCGTCCCCATCGCGGGGTCGCCTCCGGATATCTCGAATTTTACTTACATCAACTTTCTTTGTTATGAGTGTTCGCCCTTGAAAAATCATGTGGGGTATTAGTCTTCATTTATTGCCGGTTGTTTCGCGCAGCTCGGCCGTCGTCCGTCGATGGTTATTTTCACTGCGAACGACACATTTGGGGGGCGCCCACTTACGCGAAATGCACTCGTAGGCACTCTACCCTTATTACTAACATCGCGGACACGCCATTTTCCTCAAACCGCAACGTCCATTTTGTCGCAGAGAGAATGTCAGGAAGTGGGGGTTAGACGCACCGACACCTCTCTGCAAGAACCCATCCACATCTTATTTATTTTCGATTTTCCCACTGAAACGCGCTCGACTTTTTCACCGGGCACCGCGAAACCGCGTTTATTCACATCGTTCCTGCCGCATTCGGCGACTAGCAGGATTTAAACTACCCACTAACGGCGCACTCTCGTGGCGGACTGGTAACTTACCCCGAAAACTACCCCTAATTTAGTTCGCGTGTCGCGGCGCCACCGTCGCTGCCGTGTTACGTAAACCGTTACTATGGTAACGACGCCGCTTCTCCTGCGGCAACAACATATGTTCGTCTCGGAATCGATACGAAATCACTTTTATATGGACCTCTATCTATATCGCTACCGAGAAATTTATCTATCGTCTAAAGTCAAAGATCGCGTTGTTATTTTACGTCATTAGTATTCGGAAACGATTAAACTAATCAATCGAAAATAAAAACATTAAAAAAGCATATATTTCCATGCTGATACCAAATTTCAAATCGTCGATACCTCCACCAGTTAAGAGAGGGCGTTGAGTTTAAGACAATTTAAAATTTCATATTGAAATATAACTCTAAATACATTACAAACAGTTTACAAATAGTTAAACTTTATACATATATTCCGGCGCCTCCACCAAATTTTAAATTGTAATATTTCGTAATATCTCTACGGCTCACGAGATGGCACTGTATTTCAGACAATTAAAAATGCATATTTAAATACAATTTCAAATAAATTAGTGCAATTTGAAACGTTGTTTGCCTATAATTATGTCGACATTTTAAATTTACAAATCAAATTTTAGGTACACGTCATTCATGTTTTGATTTGCGGGCGCAACCGTGCGATAACCTGCTGATTTTATTGTGCTCAAACATTTATCACCTGTTAAGTTCTAGCGAAAAACAAAGATAGCTATAAGTACCGTACATTCAACTTGCTGTACAAATATAGTATTGTTTCTTTCTAGTTCCAATCTGCTCGTTTCATCTATATTTTACGATAGAGACGTTACACCTGCAGCAGATAAACAATGTCAGTTGACGGAGTGATTTTTTAACAATTTCCTCATAACAATGATATTTAAACGCTGGGAACTTATCGGTGTATTTCTAATACACCTTTATTTCATCGTTACCGTTGCGGACACCATCGGACAACTCCCGTACTGTACGGAAAACTCTAACCAAGGGTAAGTGTAGTTAAAAATCCTATTTTCACAGTTTTCAAAAATAATTTAAATATTCAAGCCTGATACTAGTGAGCACCTTAGACGGAAAATTATCTGCGTTAAACACCACCGGTGCTCTGTCATGGCAAATAGCCACTGATCCCGGTTCACTGCTAAATTCGAACATTCACAATGTCGAGGTAACCTCATTTTCGCGACGATTTCTACGTAGTCCCTATATCTTTTCGTTTTAGTTAACTAACAACGGAGAATGGGTACGTATCATCCCGTCGTTAACAGGAAGCTTGTATAAATTCAACGGGAAAACCGTGGACGCGATTCCAATACACGCCGAAAGCCTATTGAAGTCGTCATTTCTTTATTCCAGCGATCTGGTGATCGCGGGAGGTAAAGACGTGAAGACGTACGGCGTCGGCCTTCACACCGGTCATATTTTCTACACGTGCTCGCTGGCCGGATGTCAGAATAAGACGCAATACGACGGGGAAATAGACGACGTTATTATTATCGAGAGAAACACTTTGACCGTGCGAGCGCACGAACCGAGGAGTGGGAGCGAACGGTACGCATTCCTTAAATAAATTCCTTAGATAATCGGCGATATTTACAGCTGGAACTTTAGCGTAGGACATCACAACATTAAAATACCGAACCATGCCTGCGCAAATCTCGCGAAAGCGCAATTTGACTTCAATATTACTACGATACCCCCCGAAGGGTTAATAAAAGCCGTCAACGAACTAACCGAGACTTTATGGGAATATAAGTTCGACTCGCCGATCGTAAATGTTTGGAGATGGAACGGAAGAGACGTAAGCAATGTAGATACGTTCGACGCAGCTTCCGTCATTGAAAATAACGTAAAATTAGACCCGGTTATTTATCTAGCGATGCACGATAAACAGTTATACATACACGAATCTAATAAAATGTTAAAAAAACTCCAACAGAACAGATACAGCGAAAACGAAGTTATAGAGAGTAAAAGCATCGCGAGCATTCCGTGGAAGCCGGTCGTCGCGTCTTCATCAATGCTAGAACGAAAAGATCTCGAGCAATCCACCGCATTATCTGTACTCTACAGTTCGGAATACGTAAACGGAAACGGATTCTATTTATACACGAAATCAACTGTAGATGACGATAATTACGTATGTAATGATAACGTAACGGATAGTGGACCGATCGACGACGGGATATTACTTTTTTGGCCTTTCCAATGGCATTGGACGGTACACCTTACGATCGTAACGGCGATATGCGTCGCTTACTTTTTATGTAACTTCATCTCGTTTGAAATTAAAGCGAGTAACGCGTGCGTATCTGGAAAATTGAGTACGACTGAAAGTTCATCTAAAACGATAGCGGCACAAGAAGCCGCGGACACTCCGAATTTTATGTCGCATTATGAAAATAGCTTCGAAACGATCGGGCAGCTAGGTAAAGGCGGATTCGGAGTCGTATTTAAAGCGAAACAAAAGATAGATCAATGCGGGTACGCCATCAAGAGAATTAAATTGCGCAATGAAGATTCGACGGAACTCGTTTTACGTGAAGTAAGAGCCCTAGCTACTTTGGATCATCGCAACATAGTCAGGTATTTCAATTCTTGGTTTGAACAGCCGCCACCCGGTTATCAATACGAAGACGATAAAAATGATGAAGAATCGTGTAGTTACGTTGTATCGACGCCAGTGAAAACGCACAAGAGAAATAATTCTACCATTATTGACATGTCAGAAGTTGCGGAGACGGAGTCGTCGTTCGGTATTGTCTTTAAAAACGATACAAATACCGAAAACGAAAGTAATTCCACATCGGGACTTCCTTTGACGAAGAAAATCGTACCGCCACCTTTGGAAAGTCAATCGATAACGGAAGTTCATACAAATAATACTAAAGAAACGTATTTAGAGCCGAGTCCCGTATATTTGTACATACAAATGCAGCTTTGTCAGCAGGAAAGTTTGAAAGAGTGGTTGTTAGAAAACTCAAACGAAAGAGAAAAAACCACGGTTATCAATATTTTTAAGCAAATCGTAGACGCAGTCGCTTATATCCATTCCAGGGGCTTAATACACCGCGACCTAAAACCTAGTAACATATTCTTTTCCCTAGACGGCGATATTAAAGTAGGCGATTTCGGTCTAGTCACCGCCATGACCGAGCATTACGACGAGAACGCTTTAATTTGCCATACGAACTTTCAAAGTCATACCAGAGGCGTGGGCACTCGTTTATACATGAGCCCCGAACAAATCGAAAAGAAAAAATACAATTTTAAAGTCGACATTTATTCGTTAGGCGTTATTTTGTTCGAGTTGTTGGTCCCGTTCTCGACAGACTCAGAACGTATCCGGACCCTCACCGATTTGCGCCTCGGAAAGTACCCCGACGATTTCTCCTGCGCCCACCGGTACGAGTTCGATTTGTTGAAGAGTATGTTGTCGAAAAACCCGGCGGAAAGACCGACAACTACCGAGATTAAGTCCACATCACTTTATCGTCAATAGTTACTATGTAATAAGTAATTGCTGTGATTAATTTAGGAGCTGTGATTCCTAACGAGGTTAGCTCGAATGGGTAATTTACCCAAATTTATAGTATTATAATTAATTAGAATGTATTCTACTTTATATCGCATTTATTATTTTCAAATAAAACCCAAAAAATATTTAATCAAATCTTTAATATCAAAATCGGTAACGCTACATTATTCACCATCCAGATCCGTAGCCGTATCTGTAGCCATAGTCGTACCCGTAGCGATAATGACTTCCGTGTCCGCCGTAACTTCTATATCCGCTATAAGGTACATCGTAATAATCGACGTATCGTACAGATGGATAATGATGGACAACGTGTGGTTCGTATCCGTAACCGTATCCGGCGAATTTGGCGGCTCCGACACCGAGGGCCCCGCCTACTAAGGCTGCTTTCCCAACTGCGAGGCTAAATTCAAAATTTAATTAAACAATCTCCGTAAAATTAATCACATAGACTAACCCAAATCCAAGCTTTCCAAGTAATAGCGGTGTGCGTTTTACACGCACTAATGTGACTGGAGTCTTCGGTTCTCCTTCGAGGCTAGTTGAACTAGCCACGAAGGCAATGATAGCGAAGGTGATTAAAAAAAGTACTGTCTTCATCGTGGTGGCGGGATTTGACTAAATTTTTGTTGAAGATGAGAAGTATTTTATACTATATACAAATTGTAGTGGTGGGAGTATAAATTTGTAAATTAATTCTCGAAATTGATCGGAGATTTCAAGGTTTATGTCCCGAGAGACGGTATTTGCGTAAAACATTAACGGCGGTTGTATAAAGAAAAAGAATAATATGTAAAGTAGATCCTGTCCCAAATGTATCGTTCAGGAAATTTAAGGTGAATTTGTAATTTAGATTTTATTGTCCCACCCAGGTGTTCTGTATAGTAAAAAAATGTGATACAAGTATATTCGAGTTTGGTATGGGAATTTTAAAATTCGTAATCACTTTTCTAATAAATTTATTTAGTCAATTTATTAAATATCAGGCAGACATCAAAGAAATAAGGGAAAGAAAAATATATATATATCCTTATATGTATACAGAAATCAAAACAATTTGTCTATAAAAAGGTTTGATTCGACAACTCGTTTACTATATTACATTAGAAGTACAATACTATAAATAAGTATATTCATCTAATAAATCTGTCATTAATAATATTGCACATACATATTGAATATCAAATTTATTAGTTTACAAATATTACAAAGGTATAAAAATTTAAATACGAAGCGTCAAAATTTGGCACCTGAACAATGTGTATCCACTTCGTGTTTTGAAATCGAACAGATCGAAACCAAATCGCGTAAGTGTGTGGTGTCTTGTATGTGAAATGATCGCAACGGAAAGAACAAAAATAAAAGCATGGTAGAAGTGAAGAAAAATAATAATAAATAAATTGATTAATACGCATTTATTACAATACTGATAACATAATAAATTAAAAAAACTTTTGCGACATATGTACAATATAATAGCTTACAGCTAGGTTTTTTACTTTATAATATCTGACTATACACTCAGTTTCGTAAAAATTAACTCATCACCGACATCAATGAAGCCGAAAATTTTTATGACTCAACACACTGGTCAAGGTTACAAGAAGTAATAAATTCTCTGAAGGTCGTAACATAATTATGTAAGAAGATAGTTATATATCACAATGACTAGAAATTCACAATTCAATCTTGACCATTTCTTTTTATTTTCTTATTGCTGTACCTTTTTTCACCGAAAGGAAATCAATTGCTTTACAAGATTTGGTTACAAAGAAACTGAGTGTAAATAAAAGTACGTACAAAGAAAATAATCGGAAACCGGACATTTCACTCGTTTGAAGTATGAAATATCATTACATTATTAACAAGGCTCCCCTAAAACGTATTTAGAAATCTGAGCATACCCTTATACGACTGAAAACATTAAAATATGTATTATTGCGCTAGTAAAGTAAACTTTATTTACAAGGAGAACTGCACATTCATTATATTACATCATGAGAGAAAATTTACAAGAGGTACTATATAGGTAATTTTGTTCATTTACTTAACCCGCTGACCACTAAAGATGACCCAGTTTTTTTTTTTATCTTTTACGCTCGCCCTTTTAAAAAAATTTATTTATGAATGCCTTATAATTTTTGTCTGCGGTCTTATAGTCATCAGATGGTTAAATTTTTACCATTGTTCTTTTGTTCATTTCCACACGTTCTTACACTAGGGAAATGAATGATACGTACTTTTCAATTATCATTTGTACTAAAGTGCAATCACTTGAAAGCCTGACTACAGGCGCTGAATAAACTAAAGACGCACGTCTGCACACACTATCTCTTTTTCACGGGGAAAATCTTCTTCTGAGGGATGGGCGCGGGATGCGGCGGCTGCGCGGGGCGCTTCCGGCTATCCTGGGGCGGGGCCCCGTTGCAACAGGAACATAACTTTTTAACACTACGCCGGGCGCCCCGTCCACTCAACGAACAATCTCCCTCCTCGGCACAATCCCCGCATTCGCGTTTCGTTATCGCAACGCGCACCACCTTAAAGCTACCGTCCGCGAGCTCTTCTTCCGTTACTTTACCCAAACAAATCTCCGGACTACTAGAACTCTTTATTATCTCACTACTTCCGGTCGTATCTTCCGAACTAGATACTTCTCCGGTCCAATTTTCCGCTTGTTTCAATTGCTTATCACTTTTCTTCCTATTGCTATACTTATGTACATATTTGTGTAGAGGGGGAGGCGTAGTCGGGTGGAATGTATCTGGTGAAATGGGGGAATTCAACGTCACGTCAGACATGGACGTGCACGTACGGAGCAACGTGGCATCCTCACACGGAGAGCCAGCGTCCGCACTCTGTCCGTTCGTCCGGTACTCCTGTACGGTCTCTGTTTTCTGGTACTCACCAGCCTCAAATAAAAAATCGTCATCGCTGAACAACGTCAGTTTAGCCTCCTCCTTACCTCCCTCCTGTTGGATGACGATTCGCTTCGTTGTGTCTGAATTTTGCTCGAACGACGGAGAGTGGTTCGAGTCGAATAGCAGCTCCGCTTCGGGAAACAAGTCACTCGTGCTCGGCTCGTCGACGCCGAGATCTTCGCACTCTTCGGAGAGAGATTTTTGTAGGCGCAGTTCACGCTCTAACGCCGCTTGCTTCCTCTGCAGGCACAATTGCTGCAGTTCCCTGTCGAGACGCTGCGTCACCTGCATTTTCTTCACTTTCCCTTGCTGTTGCGGAAAGGTGTTATTCGGTTGTAGGTTTTTCAGTTCGTTAGTTCTCTGTGAAACATATTAATTCTATAGAAAAGATTAAAGAAACTTTAAATGTCAATTTTACCAAGTTTAACGGTCGTAGACACTTACTTTTTCGTTCGTAACACGGGTGACGTTTGTTCTAGCTGTCTGATTTATCATCGGTCCGTTGGAACTGCTGGCGGTGACGAGCACGGTTTGGATACGTTCCTCACTTTTGCGTTGTTCACCTGTGCACACATTCTAAAGTAGTCCTTGTAAAATTAATCGTCAATATATTACCTTTCTGTTCGACAGGGCTTATGTTTAAAGTCATTACGGTTGGCGTTGCCGTAGTTGTGTTAAGTTCGGGCTGCGATTCTTCTTTAGAAGATGGAATTGCGCCAGCGGAACTCGTTTGTGCAATGACGGGTGTCGCGATCGGTGTGGCAATGATAGGTTTTTGGTAGGTCGTGAAGCTCTTTTCCGAGGAGTTGTCTGACAACGTAGTAGCCTCTTCGATTTCAACCGTTTCGATGCTGGTGGGAATTACGTTTGTACTACTATCTGGCTGGGGCGCATCTTCTGCAGTATCATTTTCTCTAGATTGAGAAATCGTTAGAAGTAACTCGGTGTTCACTCCAGAATTATCCAGTTTTTTTACCGTTATCGGTTGCCCGAGAGTAACCGTACTGATGCTATGCGATAATGGGGGTAGAATAACTGGGGGTTGCGCGGTTACCCCCGCTAGAGTTTGCGATGAAATTCCGGATATCGGTTGAATGGTCGAATATTTAACGGTCGGAACGGAAGTCTTACGATTTTGATTTAAAAAACTTTGAAATAAAAGCATGTTCGGGCCGGAACGTGCGGGAACGGTCGCTAATATTTTACTACCGCCGGAAACCACCGCGATTTGTTGGCCACCCTTTACCATGGAAACGGGCATGATGTAATTGCCGGGCACCAACACAGCAGTATTAGGCATTTTTAACGCTTCACCTACACTAGATTCCGCAATAATTAAATTACGGGGCTGGTTAGATGAGTCTGTTAGTATGAGTTGTTGCCGAGGTGTTGAAGTGGAATCATTGGACTCCGAAGTACTTGCTATAGTCGCGGGCTGCTCGTCTTCTGGTACGGATAATTGCATAACCCCACAAGAGGAATCTTCACTACCTAAAGTTCTATGGTCTTCGGTATCTGGTTCGGTTGCCAAAGATGAACTTCCCGGTGTTGGCTTTTTCGAGTTGGAACTTTTTTTGCGTTTAGAATTCTGATTTGGATTGGTCGGGGGATTTGATCGTCGCCTCGGAGCCGGTTTATTATTTAAATCTGGTGAATTACGCAGCTGCTCAGCGTATTCCGCTAATATATCGAAGATTCTTTGTGTCGTGTGTTCGTCTTCTTGCGGTTTTTGTTGGGGTTTGGGAATTGGCGATGCTTTCGATGTGTTTTGCATCGTGGTCGTCTTAACCGTTTTACCCTTGGATGCTTTCGGAGTTACTTTTGGTAACGAAGTGCTCTGTGATGGAGAAGGTGTCACTCGAGGGCTTGTATTGCCTTGAGAAACTACGTTCACTGCCGGCGACGATACCGGTTGAATACTGTTGTAAGTGCTAACAACCACAATAGGAGAACAATTGATTTTCTGCCCTTGATTGAGATACGTAACACTTATACACTGTGACTCTGTCGTCTCAGAATTTGGTGTCTCAGTCGATGGTACCGTACTACTTCTTTCTTTAACTTGTTTATAAACCATATCGAACTCTCGTAATTGTTCTAACGTCGTAGAGCTCATATTACTTTGAGGTGTGTTCCTGATAACGTTACTAGGAATTTGCAAGACCGGTTTAACGATCCGTGCGCTTTGCACTAACCCCGGACGTGTAATCGCGACTCGTGTCGTCCCGGTTGTCGTACCGACATCTTCTTGTTTCTCCATTTCCGATTCATCGGAATCTTTCTTACTCAAAGCTGCCGCTAATAACGCATTCATTTTGTTCTGTATTAATGTATCTTTGACCACCGATATTTGGTCAGAAGTTGACGTGGCAATCCTAAAAACTTGTCCCCGACTCTGCGGTATCAAATTAATTGTCTGTCCACTCTGCACCTGTCTTGTGTAGATAACTCCACCCTGAATAGGTTTTACCGAGGTCGTATTTGTGCTCATCGTACTTTTCTGCACGACTATCTTAGGTTTCTCGACATCGTGATTGATGACGTTGTTAGTGATGTTAGTGGAGTTAGTCGATGGTGCTTTGGATTGATATACGGACTTACCGAACGCTTGCTGGAACTTGGGCAAGGTCTCGGCAGTTTCCAAGTCCGGATCGGTCTTAGGTTTTACTTTAAAATTGTCCTCGTACGTTGGGCTAGTTGGAGACACATTCTGAGACGACGCTATCTTCACGACACAATTCTGTGCGAACGATGATACGGGAATTAATTTTCCGTCAGAGGACTGGCATATAAACTGTACGATTCGACTTGGTTCTGAAGCAGTTGCTACTTTGATCGTCGAACCGTTCCCCGCGGTAGCAGTGGATCTCGACGATGTTGCTAGTTGGTTTATCAATTGGGTATCACCAGTGCTGCGGGCGGAATTGTTCTGCAAATTTGGTCACATTAGATACGCTTTTCAGTCATTTCAAGGTAAAGTATACAGATTTATACTCACGATTTATCTACTCCGGTTTCTACTAAGTTCTCTAAGTTTTCGTTTCTTTTATAGATAAAAGTGTTAATCATACAGGAGGCATTAGCAACAAGTAATATGGATTTTAGGGATTTTAATCTTGAAGATATTTTTATAACCGTAGAGGTTCAATTCGTAACTACCAACACCTGATATTCTAAAGCTATGTATGTACAGTAATGTTCACACTCCGACAGACTATCACCCAGTATGAAAATACAACAGCTCAGCCGCAAAACCAGCATGTGTAAATGCAAAATAATAGAAAAAGTGCAATACAAACATTTATTTAATAATACTAAACAAAATATAAACTCAAAATAAACTATGGCTTTGTGCAGTATGACAGGAAGCGGTCGGTGGAAGATGTTAGTGTAGTTAATGAAAAGGAAGCACATGCACCTCACGAGGTCGCACCTCTGGTCATTTTGCACAAGCTCTCACAAGGGAGTTAATATAATTACAATTTCATCTAAGAACAAAACTTCGGACGTTACTCATCTGGACGGATGGTACGACAATACTAAAAACAATTACTCTACATGCCAGCAAACGTAATGCTTTTCAATTAGAAAACCTTAATCTGTCTTTTCACACACCTTAAAGCTAGAAGCAGCAATTAAAAATATTTAATCAAAACAAACAAAAAAATTACCAAAAACAGCACTTACAATGCAAGGAAACAGTCTTTATAAACGTCATTTTAAATTTATACAATTAAGTATTAATTTATAATTAAGTACAGTACAACATGCAACAACAAACTGAATAAGTTAAAGTCAAATACTTTAAAATACGCCACTGTTTATTGCAATCATGGGAACATAACGGGGTACCTCTTAACCGCAAAACATTTTTTTACGATATAACTACTTAAATAAACTACGAAATAAATTACAAAATTCTTAATTGTTTGTTTTGATTGATCACTGATATTTGTACAAGTTGTGCATACCCGTTAAAATCTTTTTGTATCTACGCTCGTGGTATAAAAATTTGGTCAGAGGTACGCAGAATGAATAGTACCTATAACGTACCTGAGCCGGTTGGATAGATGCGGGTGCGGTAACGGCACGAGTTGTTGCCGCTGTTGTAGATGTCGTAGGTCGCGCATTGGCAGACGTTACGTTTGCCGGCCTTAGTAGTTGATTCGACAAAATGTTAATAACCGGCGGAGTTCTACCGGGCTGCATCCCCGACTGGCGTATCACGGGGTGTGAAAGAATGTTAATCAACGGCGATTGTGTCGTAATTGGCTTGGATGTCGTGGGAGTCTTAACCGTAGATGACGCCTCTGAAGTCTCCGGTTTATCTTGCCTCGGCTGTCCGATTCTCTGTATATGTGGGGTTACCTGCGTAGAGGTCTGCGAGGTAGACGAGGTATTGTTCGATCTTCCCGTAGTTTGAACTACTTGAACGACGTTAGACACCGGCTGCGGTTGAATCAACTCAGTGTCTTTCATTCCGGGTACTTTGGACAGCACTTTTTTCGCCTTATATTTCTTGGGATCCGTTCTGTGAAGGACAACCGTCGGGTTCATGTCTGGAGATATTTGATCGTCTTGACGAACCTTCGGATTGATATCAGTTAAAGGTTTTTTATCCTCGTCTTCCCAATGGATACGTTTCTTTACGGTTTTTGGTTTCTTCTTTGGTGGACACGTGTCGTACCCTAACTCGTTCACGCAGAATGTCGATTTACCCTTCGGGAGGTTCAATCTTTCAAGAACCACGCGCAATTCTTTTAAATTATACTCCGTAACGAAATCGAATTCTTTTTCTTCTGACCACGAGCGTCTTTTCTTCATTCTTCTCTTAGCTTTAGTTGTACGTTTCAGAGTGTATCCGGAATTTTCCTTATTTTCGTTTGATTCCCGATGCGGTTTCCTTACTTTTGCCTCTTCAATAAAAAATCCCTCAGTACCTTTTTCACGAAATAAACTTTTAGTCTGAGGCGTGGTTTCATCTCCAAATTTACTGTTGTTATCTGCTTTCAACCTCGAACCCTCAAGTTCGTTTGTGTCTATAGTTCTTTCCGTTGCGTGTATTCTTCTAGTAATTAATTCGGGCAAATCATAATAATCTTCAAATTTCGATGGCTTTTGCAGTTTACGAGTCTTCGAGGTTGTTTGTTTGGGCTCGTTTTTTAATGTTTTAACCTTAGAAACTTCGTCAACTTTTTTTATAGTTTTTCTAGGTATCTTTAACCCTATCACCTCCTCTATAATACTAATTTCTGGGTTAGCATTTTTCAGCACCTTTTCATTTATCAATTGTTCATCTATGATCCTCTTGTGTGACTGTACCACTTCTTGTTTTTTCTCTGGTGGTTTCTCCACTTCATGTTTACTTTGCTGCTCAAGTTTCTTTGTTATTTCCTCAACTGGCATTTTTTCTACTTTTACCACAAGAAATTTTCCCATTTTTTCTGCTTCTTTAATCAAGTTTTGTATTGCTTCAGTGTTTTGTGATACTTTCTGTTCATCAGATATCGGTTGTTTTACTTCTTCTCCAAAGCTCTCTACATTTTGCGCAGTTGGTCCTGTAGAAAGATTCGCAATACTTTCAGAAGCAATTGATAGTGGTATATGCAACATTATATTTTCCGAGTAACCGCCTATTGGTGACGTTTTGACGGAATCTGCACACGGCGAATTATTAATTTTATTTTCCTGCAATTCAGGTGTAGTGCAACCTGTTGTTGTTGTTTCATATGATGTTGATGATGATGATGATGTTGTGTAAGTTGATGACGATGATGATGTGTAAGTTGATGAAGAATGAGTAGCAGAACTTTCTTCTTCACCATCCGAGTCATCGCTAATGACTACCACCTCCATGTTTTCTGCTGAATAATCTATATTTTCTGGTTTATAGCCAACTGTTAAATCTAACGGATAATCAAGCCATTCTGGATCGTCCGTTTGCTGATTCACCAACGGCAACTGCATTCCGTCGCCCGTATAGTTTGTGATACTCTTTCTAGGATTCTTTAATATTTGTACTAAAGTCGACATTGAAACTGCGATATCATTCACCCCTTTTATTGGAGAATATTCTGGCGAACTAATCGTACTACTACTGCTGTCGGATTTACGTTTCCTGAAAGATCGTAATGTCTTAAGTACCTCAGGGTCCGAAGATTTGGTCGGTGTAGTCGGAGCAGTGCTCTCCTCCTCGTCAGAGGAAGACATTATTTTCTTTTTGCGACCTTTCTTCTTTCGCGCTTGTGTCGTAAGCTCCTCGAAGATTTCCGGTTCAGAATCGCCTAGAACACGATCGTAGCCGAAGGCAGGTTCTTGCGGGGGTACATCTCGGAACTGGGAATAATCGATCTCGACAAATTTCAGTTCGGTGATGTAATTTTTAGTTTTCGCAGGGTCATCTAAGTACATGATGCACAGCCGATACAGATGCTCCCATTCCTGCAGCCAACTCAAACGGTGATACCGTGGGGAGCACAAAATGATAGCGAGGTCATCGCATAATTCTTGCGAAATTCCTATGTTCTGCGTCGTGAGCGCCTCGCTCAACGACGTATTGGTGTTAAACGCCGTTAGGCTAATCGGGAGCATAGGTTTATGGCATACCTGACATTCAATCGCATTTTTATTGGACTCTGCAATCGGGGCGTGGAACTTGCATTCCCAATTTCGAGTGTCAACCGGCTTTAACCCGGAACGATACGCCATCACCTGAATTAAATCAAAGATATCTTTGGTAGGGTTCAGGCTGAAAGCCGACAAAACACATTCTCGTGCGACAACTAAGTTATCGTCAAGCTCTATCGCGAGACCTAGTAAACCTAGCGACAAAGTTCGGGAAACCTCTGCGGCTAAGCTGTCTTCCTTAAAAGCCCTCAACGTCTCTAATTTGTTTAGATCCTTATTCAAGGCGCGAATAAGAAACTCGATTTTAGTTGGCTTCAAATAGTTCTTACCCATGTTGACCGGCTATAAACAAACAATCTCAGCTAAGAAAACTAGCGATCTGGTGTACTTACATTTATATGTTTGAAGTGATCGAGAATAGTATAGATGAACTGCGAAGAGGCATCAGCGGTCAGCAACAGGTTAGACAAAGCCGTAATAGAATCCTTCAAATCTTTCGGTGAGGAAATGATCGCAAACCAACTCTTCAAAACACAGGACATTTCCTCGAGGTGGTAATATTTCGTCCCTTCCATGTTGACGTGCCTATGAAGAAACACCATCGCGGAGAAGAAAGTTACTTTGTAACTAGACTTCCAAACTTTGCAATTAATCGTGTTCTTTGTCGAGAAACGACCAATAAGTTCTTTTGCTTCTGCGTCTGTCAATGCCTGTAACTACAACAAACAAATAAGGTTATGTTTTTCGAATATGGCGGGAAACAAAACTACATGTCAACAATTATGAAAGCTCATTAGTAATTTTTTATAACCCCTGTTGGCAACAAGTGTTAGTATAACCTAGGACGTTTTTGTTTTTACCAACTTAACAATGATATTTGACTTTTAATTTTTATTAAATGCAATAATTGTTAATTTATTTATAACATTTATAACATAAATAAATTTTTCAAAAACTTACCAATTCCAACATTTTATTCACTTTCTTGCCGCGATACAACAAAGCAAAATAGATGTCAAAGGCATATTTCTTTTGATCCTCAGTTACTGCCAAAAAAACCTTTCCCTCTTCGAAGAGCTTCAGGCATTTTAGATACGCAGAACACAAGTTGATTGCAAAGTCCTCACACTGAGCGTCAATTAACTTTTTAATACGCATTGATGTTGCATACCCGCTCTCATTCCCAAAATACGTTATCTCTGAAGAAAGAAACGCAAATTCTACTAATGATTCATTCTATGATGATAACCTCGTATTTATTATTTTAAGAAATTTTAAGGACTATAATTTACCTTCCAGCGATAGTTGTGCCTTATCGTTAGACTGTAATATACCACGTAGCACTTCGTTATCCCACGGTTGTTGAATCACCCTTATCAAACCTTGAAGGTGAACTTGGAACTGTTTATGCAATTTTACCAATGCCTCTTCGCACATCTGCAAGTGGTTCAAGATAACCTTCTCAAAAGCATCTAAAATGAAGAGCTCGTTTCAATCTCAACGCAAAAATTCATAATATTCCAACCTTTATGGTGGTTCCATTGCCCGTCTAATACGACATCGAGGGTATGGTGTTTTCCCCATTCCATAACACGCACAAGTTCCCAAATGCTGTGCTGTTCGTATTTAATGGAAAGCTTCATCCATATTTCTGTTAGAATAACGCATTTTTCTTTGTACGGGGTCACATTACTGTTTAACGCCTCATTGTTTAACTATAATTGTAATTTTTAAAATATATTTATATTATTTATTTATTATTATT
>JAUIMR010004870.1:0-12203 GCA_032191635.1 Sarophorus costatus
ATATATATAGCAAATCCTATAACAAATCCTGTAATTGTAAGATTCAAATGCAATTTTAATAGAAAAAATATTTTATTTACTACTTATTATATACATTTGTAGATACATAGAAGTAAACATGTAACGTGACATTGATTACGCATTTGGTAATTTTAAGGCTATAGAATGAATAAAATAATGAGATCAGTCCTTTTTTACTTTTAACATATTACTGCCAAGGTACAGGTTCTCTTTGGCACTTTCTAAAATATCCCATACAACAAAAAACAAGTAAATATGGAAGCATGGGTAAAGTATCAAGAAAATTTTACTTCTTCCGAAACTAAACAAAAACAAATCGTGAGTTTCATAAACTAATGTCCAAAATTGACTAGTAATATCTACTAATAATTTTTTATGCCTGAACGAGTTCAAGAAGTGATGAGTCGCATGATAATGGAAATCAATAAAAATGTTTTATTAAAAAGTCGGGGTACCTATAGCGATAGACAATAAATACTAAAAAATGTAAAAATATGGATTTGTCTATTGAGTATTCTTATCTCTTCGACTTACTAACAGTATCGTAAATAATTTAATACTGATGGTATCTTGCATTTAAAGCTAACCATCAATACCGTAAATAAAACAAATCTATGCATCTATTATCATGGAAGCAGCCAATTCTACATTCCAACTGGATCTTTGCAACGCTCGCTCACACTGCTCTTTGCTCGCTAGCCCTAATCTGAAAACAATTACAGTAAATTTGAAATATTAGCGTGTATTGCCATATAAACTTACTTCACTAATTTATCTACTTTCAATGTCCGTATGGTAGCGGCTACATCCCAACCTAGACTTTGCAACGTACTTAGGCATAAATCGGAATCTGCATCGGGAACTAGCTCTTTCACCTGACTGATTTTATTTGTGCGATATTCCGGGGTCATCAATCTTTCTGCTTCGCAACTCAACTAAAAAATATTAAAAACTAGAGAGAGGAAGCAACCAGAAACAAACTCGTGATTCCTTATAAATGGTAATTTACAGAGTTGTCAAGTGACTAACCATTTAAACTGATGCTTAACAACACTTTTATATTAGGTATCAAATTATGGATAAAAAAAGATAGTTTTTATCTATATGTATAGTAGTAGCTAGTAAATTTAATCAAGTAAAAATATTTGACATCATACATTATACAAATATTCGTAGAATGCTGAAAGCACGTACACGTGTTCTTCAGAAAGAAAGTCTTACCTGCAATTTTCTCTGAAGCTGTTGCATGCTCTGAGGCTGCACCAACATAAGTGGGGAAGGAGGTGCAGGCCTGTGTGGCATTAATATGTCATTGGGAACTGTACTATATACGTGTTCTGGGATTTCCGAGTATATACTTCCTGGAACTTCACTGTAGTCTCTTGCATTTGGAACTGAATTATACATATTGTGATGTGTTGATGTACTACTCTGTTGGTACTGGTAATTAGCCGGACCAGTCGAGTACGTTGGTTGATACACTTCATATTTGCTTGATGTTAAATTACTGTATGTCACGTTGGGCATAGTAGCATAATGATTATAATTATTACTAACGGTAGAATTAACATTCAAATTGGACTTGGCGTCTTGATTTGAATAAGCTATTGCGCCATTCTTAACATTAGCTGTTGGTGAACTTTGAGTTAACAGATTAGCTTGCAATGAATTCCTAATTTGTAAATTATTAACAAAAGTACTATTTGTTGATCCGCTCGAATCGCACGGCATTCTAATTTGATTAACATTCTTCAAACTACCTCCATTTGCGTACAAATTGTTATATATTTTACTTTGTCTACTATTATTTTGTGGAGGAGGTTCTATCACAGGCACATCTATATCAGCAACGTTTAAGTTTAGCGATTTCTCTAACTCTGCTATAAAGTTGCTGTCTAGAGGTTTGGTAGCATGTGGAGTGGCACTCACGTTAGTTAGAGATTCGGTCGATCGTACAATCTGAGGATTTAAATCTAAAGAATAATTTGGGCTTGTTGAGTTTGAACGTGCAGTGGATGCGGTGGTATCAGACTTAGTTGGAGATAAATGATGGTAATATCGAGTAGTAGAAGCAAAAGGCTTCGATGTGTCAAAGGGATCGTTTTCCAGTTTAAGAGAATTAGTGTTTCTGTATGTAGGAGGTCCAGAGTACGGAGGAGGGGGCAGACGCTGTGGTGAAGAGTTTATCCATTCCAAGTCTAGCAAAACAGAAAAAAAATAATTAGATTTTAGAGAAGAAAATAGGCAAAGCAGCAAAATTGGTTAAACAAGAAATATGACGAGAGCAAACATCAAGATAGAATGATTATAATAACATGAATTACCTTGAGGTACATCTATGGGTTCATCCAATAAGGACAAATTTCTAAAATCGACCGTAGATGATGCACTCTGCACCAAAGAATGCTCCTCTGGCGATATATCTACAAGCACCCCCTCCTTCTTTACCTGTATAGTAGGTTGTGGTGGTCTTGCAGGTTTGACCTTATTTGCTAAGTTCTCATTTTTTAATTTATGATAGTTGAATTGACTCCTTTGAGATGCTCTAACACTTAAACTTGTACTCTGATCTAAAAATGTATAACGATCAGACCATATCAATCAAAACAATATCTAAAAAAAATACACACTTTTCTGCATTTTCTTCCTATCAAACTCTTGTATAGAAGTCGCAGATTCTCTTGGTAAACCCATCAAATCTGGAGGTTCCATAGGGTTATTGAGGTACATCTCGTCGATGTAACTAGGGCTACCCCATGATTCACCGAAAGCAGATCCATGACCAGTATGAATAAATGAGTTTTTTAAAGGTTTACTGATATCTTCAGTAATTTTCGGGCGTAACGGATCAACTGTGCATCTAGGAAAGATGCCGATTTCAAATGTGCTCTGACTCTGTCCTTTCCACCAGTACAGTTCAGCTTCACCATCGATGATGGCTATTTCATCCCCTTCCTGTATTTTCAACTTTTCAGGGTCGGGATCGTCCTGTTTTAGTAAGGCTTTCATTACAGGTGGTGACGTCTTCCTGAAGAATTCTTTAAGACAGGCAAAGGAGGGTCTGTCTTGAGGGCTTTTTGACCAGCACTTTAACAGCATTCTGTAGATTGATGTTGGGCAGGCATCTGGGTGGTGCAGTCGTTGGCCTTCTTTGTCAATTTTTCTTAATATTTCTGAACCTATAATAGACATTTTTGAGAGCAGAGTGAGTCTTGAAAGTTTTTTTTTCAATACATAATACAAATCAATAATTTGTTCAATTTAATTTAAAAAACTACTATAATATTTTAATATAATTTAGGTTGACTCTATATTACTATAAAAAAATATCAATATTGTTCAAAATAATTTAAACAAATAATAGAAAATAGTTCACAAATCATGGTGACAGCAAATTTTTCTAATGTTTGTTGCACACAGAATATGTGAAATATATTTTCAAAAATATTAATATGTATTTATTTGTTAATACACGAATACAACTATTCTGCAAAAATGATCATTACCTTCTGTATTAAACATTAAATGTCCTTATTAGAACCATTTCTTTTTTGCCCAGATTACAATACCCATCAAAAATCTATTTCACTGCAATTTCTCAACCATTTATTATATTATTTCCAACTATTTCTTACCTCCCAGACCCATCCAGGGATCCTCCCCAAACGTGAACATTTCCCAGACAGTCACTGCGAACATCCAGGCATCAGATGCATGGCTGAACTGGCGCCATCGCAAGGACTCAGGAGCACACCACGGAAAAGGCACTTTCTTGTGTTCAGTCATGACGTAGCAGTCTTCTTCTTGAGGTAGCGCTCGCATCAGGCCAAAATCGCCTATTTTTACTTTATCAACTGCCGCCAGCAACACATTCCGACATGCAAGATCTCGATGTAAAAATCTCTTACTTTCTAGGTAGGCCATACCAATCGCGACTTGAGTTGCATACTCGCAGAGCATAGGAACTGGTGTCTGTTGGCATTGCTTACGTAGGTAGTCAAGCAGGGCCCCAAGGGGAGCCAATTCAGTTACCATCATCATGGGTTGTGTTAGGACTATACCGTATAATCTTCAAAATCGTGATTTATTAGATAATGAAGGTGTAGAATTATTTGGTTATTACCTAATTAAGTTAACATGAGTTAGACTGTGCATTGCTTGAACTTCTCGTATAAAATCTTCTAGCACACCGGGTTGGTTAAGGGTGTCAGCTTTTAGAATTTTTACTGCTACAGGGAGCATTCGTCCATTTGGGCTGTGCCATTCTCCTGAACAATGGCAGAAAATTATTAATATAAATATACCACATTTAATCACTACTTTATTAACAGAAAATGTACATAAAAAGTCATGTTACAATAAAACTTTTTTTTACTATATTGTCTATATTCCCATAGTATATAAGTTAGCATATTAGGTATGATTCATAATGTGGATGTGGGCTCTGCCAGCTATGAAGGTACAAACCAATTAATTTAAAGATATTTTCAAGACACTACCATTAGGGTAGGTTAATTTATACAAAATATACAAATATCACAAACATTTAAACATATGTTTATGATTTACGTTTATCCACTTTAAGATAGCTTCAGGAAAGCAAACACAAAAAAATGCTAATACTTATTATTACTAATACATCCAAATAATTTAATTACGAAAGCATCAATGTGCCATTTCAGCATTTTTTTTTTATATCCTGTATTTTATTGAAGTTTTTATATTTCTAAATCAGCTAATTGAAATACAATATATTGTTCACTGAGTAGTAGGTATTACTTATGGTTTGGATATAGGACCAAATAGTTATAGTATAATTTTAGTTAAACTATATAAGGCGCTTTACACACTTGAAATAATTAATACTTGCCAAGAGGCCTTTTATATTGATAAAGAGATAGTAACACTGCACTTGCATGATTTGTTGGATATAAGGCACTAATTTACTGAAAATCTTTTTATATAAATAATTTTAAGTTAGGGTAAATGGATTCATATTTAGCAAACTTCAGCTGTCCATATAGGTAAAAATGTTTTATAATGCAATTCAACTTACCACGTTTGACAACTCCAAAAGAACCATCACCCAATTTCACAGAGAGCGTTATATCCCGTTCCGGGATAAGGCAAGTTAGAGCAGGTACTGCATTGTCTTCTACATTCTTCTTATTATTGCTTTGTTTTCCGCTCACAGGTATCACTTTTTTCAGGATGTTTTTCTTCCACTGTTGAGATTTCCTTTTTTTTACTGCATCCAAAAGTCTTCGAGCACCTAAATCACATTTTTTAAATATCGCATTCAATAAAATTACAAGTTTTATTAATTAAAAAATGTCAAATAATTACATTTGCTTTACTCAAATTATTTTATATGCCGGTATTCGATAAACTTAGATAAAGTAAAGAGATAAAGATAATAACAGAATTAAAAACTTTACATACCAAATTATAACTATTAAGATAATGTATTCTGCTTTAATCATATAAAAGACATGAAGTTTTTACTAATGATAGAAACAGAAATAAAGGAAATAGTGAAAGTTTCGGAATAGTACTTTCTTAGACATTCTTTATTTGTAAGCTTAATTATTTATTCTAATTGCACATCAAGTTATGCAACTTATTAATAGTACTAGCACTTTTAAAATATATCCAATATCTATCAATACTTACCTGGTTTACTAATACCAATTTTCTCCAGATCTTCTGACTTAACATAATCGAAGTGTTCTAAACGAGTGATCTGTAAATCATCTCTAATTGGCGGTAGAAACTGTAACAACTGCACATCCTGTAATATTTCATGTAACCATTCAATTCCTTCTTCAGACATCTCTTCTTAACTGAAAATCGCATCAGTATTATTATTTCTTACTAGGCCCCTTATCTATTTTGTGAACCCAGAGAATAACACTAATAAAATTGCGCAATTTCCACGAATATCGAATGTAAATATTGGAGAAAGTACACAATTGTTCGCAAAAATTCCGAATCAATACGCTAAAAACGTTACGGCCAATATCGGGACGTATCATAAGGTGATACACTTTCATCATCTTGAGAGAAACAATAACGTATTCAAGAGGAAATACGCTCATAAAAGCAAGGTTATTCAGCTACGAAAAACGAGACGTATACAATACCTTTAAAAAATATCACTTCATTAACGTATCTTAACGAAATATCACATCTATTTAAATAAATATCCACTTTGTATCGATTTACACCGTTTAAATCTAATTGTTAGGAAACGATTTTATAAACATTGTGATCTTGACAGATAACAGGCACTGCCTGCAAATTTATCGCACTTCTGCCAATAGTGAAAGTAAAACCGCGAAGTTAAATAGTAATCATTTTAATTGATAGTTCAGTTTTATCATTCTAACATACTGCAAAAAAAAGCAGAATACTGTTTATTTTACTAATATCTGTTATATGTTAAGATTAAAACGCCAATATAGGGATTTTCAATAACGAAGTTGGCACCTTAACAGTATACCATCAGTTCACGATACTTTTCCAACGAAGTTTTGTTCTACGTACAAAATTTTTCAAATAATGGATAATTATTATTGGTATCAGAAACAAGTTCAAGAATTGCAAATGAAACGCTCAGCATTAACAAAACGACAAGACATAAAAGAGATGGAAGGAAACCTGCATCAACTAAATTCCATATACAAAGAAGCAAATATGCTTATAAACAGGCTACAAGAAAATCTTACATCGTTTAACAGAGATTTCGAGAATACGTCCACGGTAGTTCAACATGAACCTAAAATAAAAATGAGTGAAGAATGTGCAAATAAAATAAAGGAAGTTTTGCAAACAGTTCAAAAATTGACAACTGTGCAAATGAAAGAATGCAAAATAAATGAGGAAAACTTAAAGAATATTAAGGAAGATCTTTTGAATAAAGTATCAAAGTGCATATATCAACACAGATCTGATTATAATTGCAAAAAGTTATTGGTCAACAATATATCAAAAATCACCGAGGCGGAAAATAAAATCAACGATAACATTCCTATTATAGTAGCTGAACGCGTTTCAGAAAATAAGTTACAGGAAAGTAATTTAAGCCACGACGATACAATGTCAAGCGCATTAACTTTTTCAGAAGCAAATTTGGTTGCCTCATCGCCCCTCATAACCTTTCCACATTATAATTAGTTCTAAAATAATAATCTATGCCTTAATAATAAGTATTATATTAAGAAATAAATTATTCAATAAAACAAAAGGTGTTTTTTTTTAATTAAATATTTATATACATAATCAAATGTCAAATTAAAAATAAACTTTCCTACTTAAACCTAAGTAAACGAAGAGATTACATCCGAATTATTTCCCGTTAAATACTTTTATTCCGTCTTCAGTCTTTTAACGGGAGGTTCGCTGGAACGGGAATTGGAATCTTCAGAAAAAGTAATATGCGATGAAAAATCTGTAGGACCTTGTGAATCGCTTACAGTTGAAAAGCCTGGAATTTACACATATTTATTATTAATAAGAAATTAGCAATAGAGTTTTAATACTGGTCGTGATAGTGGAGAAGGTTTAGACAAGGGGTACCTCTAGACATTTTAAATTGACCACTTTCAAGGTTGCGAAGTAGTCATTAGCTAACTTGTATTGTGAATGCCTAGAGAAGTACTTCTAAACCTTATATAAAGCAGTACACTGTAAAATATCCGGAGTCGACTACGTCCGACAAACTTTTCTATTGCATGCTAAAAATTTAAGATTGTGCAGTTGAAAACGGATTAGCTATCTCATTTATCTTTTATAGATATATTCATGATTTTTTTCTAAAGGACTTAAGATGAATTATTCCTTGTTGGTATAGTATAACTTACATGTATTTGAATCTTCTGCCATGCTACTAAAATTGGAATTTGACGAATCCACCTTCCTTGTCAAATTCTCTTTATTAGAGTCTTTATGTTTCATTTTTTTAGGTTCGTTTGTGGCGACTGGAACCCATTTATAAATTTTCATGGTCGTGTCGCCAATCGTCACCCATTTCTTCTCCCTAAAATAATCTAAAATTATCCAAATCGATTTACAATATTACATTTTTATACCAATGTCGTACTCTATCGACAACTTGCATAATTTTCTTGATATCATCCTTTGCTCGGCTTCGTGTCTCTGCACGAATCGATCGTGACATTTTCAATTAGGAATTGGATTCACCACAAATCTTACCAATTAATTACTTAAAAACAAATTTTATTAAACGTAATTTTTGTTGTAATAGAAGTATAAGATGAACTTAGAGTAACTTACAATTACATAGAAATGGTGCTCCACCTTAAAATTATTTAGAGACACATCTTTGACAGTAGGTATTTATATTACGCGTTAGTTAAATCACCTACTATTAATGTCTGATAAGAATACGAGTGTTTTAATTGAAATTTAATGCAATATTCAACTTTTGCTCAAAAGAAATTTTTGCTTGCAATATGGCTATGGTCTGCTTATATGTAAGTGACGGTAAAGAGTACCCCCTCCAAAATTAACATCGACATTCAACCATCGATTTTTACTTGTATGAATTTAATATCAAAAGAAAAACTATATAAAATACAGATGAAAATTGAATCAAAGTATGTGCTAATTGCTAAAAATTATGATATTTTTGGTTAGAAAGTTGTAATCATCCCCACCATTTTTTAACAACCATCTAATCCAGAGACGTTTAATTTATGTCTCTTCAGAAAGACCTACATTTTCATTGGGTAATAACAGGAAAAACCACCAATGAAATTGGTCGGGATGTCGCAGATCGTAAAAATATATAAAAAAATATTATCTAGCTAAAAATGAGGTAAAAGTTAGGTATATTGTGGATTTCGCGATTAATCTTAAATGAGGTATGCCTAGAGGGGTGCAGAATACCTGCAGATAGAATGACAATTTACGCGACGAATAAAATCTTGTTGAAACTGAGATGCGCAGTTTGATATCATGGCGGATTCGGTTGAGTTGCGTATGAGCGTAACGTCTATAAAACGGGTTGATCCATATGTTAAGGACATTTTGGCGACTTCGACTCACGTAGCGTTATACAAATTTAACCCTGTGGTGAATGAGTGGGAGAAAACAGAGACTGAAGGTGCCTTGTTCCTGTACAGCAGAAATGGGGAACCTTATCATAGTTTGATGATTATGAACAGACTAAATACGAACAACCTCATAGAGCCGATCGTCAAGGAGTTCGAGTATCAGATGCAAGCACCTTTTCTCCTCTACAGAAATTCGAAGAACAAAATATTCGGTATCTGGTTCTACACGAGAGAAGAGTGCGTAAACATAACCTATCTGTTAGAATCCCTCATGGAGCAAATCCGCGAAAAAGTCTCCGAGAAATCGAAGAAGAAGAATAACAACAATTCGGTAGACATCTTTAGCATGTTAACAAAAGCCCAGGAAGACTTTAACAAAACCCCGAATAAATCTATGGAATCTCACCCGCAATGTTCCTCAACTCCACGGGCTCCCGACGTTACTTCGCAAAGTGTGATGGATTTCTTTGCTAAGGCTGTGTCCAAGACAAATCAACAGAAAGTGCCGGTGACCCCTGGAGAAGGTGAGAATTTACTTCAACGTCTAATGAGCAACCCCGCACACAGTGTTGAACACATCGAAAAACAGCAACGTTCAATAACACCCCAAGAACTTCGCAAACCCGAAAATGGTTTAAATTTCATTCGTGGGACGTCTCCACATCATGGGCCAGGTGCTTCGCCCCTCGCTACTCTTTTAATACAGGCGCAAGCGCACTCGTTGGATGATACTGAACTTTTGGGGAGTTCACCATTGGCACAGATGCTTGAAACCCCTCAAAAGCCGTCGCTGATGCCGCCGATCATGTTTGCAACATCTGCGAATAAAGAAAAATCCGACGGGCTATATGGGATTGACAGTAAAACAAAGGCGATTGAACCACTGACGAGGAATCAAATGCTGCAGGCATTAACGTATCTAATTAAGAACGATTCTGAGTTTGTGACAAAACTGCATGAGGCGTATGTGAAATCGATAACGGAGATGGTGACGCATAATAGTAATTCACTAATTTAAATATTGGTTTTAATGTAATATTAATATTTTAGATGCCGACTTTTTACTGTCATTGCATTAGGTGGTGCTGTGTTATTTTAAATTTCTTTTTTTTACGTTGATGTGACAGTTATTCAAGTTTTAGAGAAGTAATATTGATTTTGCTTTTTACAGGTAAAAAGCTTTGATACTATTTTTGTTTGTTTTTTTTACCTGAAAATCCTTTTCTGTTTAGCTCTCTTAAATATTGAATAAAGTGGTACGGAGCATGTTTATAACTCAAACCATTGAACTAGGAAACAGATAAAACAATGCAGCATTGCCTACACATTATTACTAATATAATTCTCTTTTTTTATGAGTCTCTACAATAGGTAGAAAATTTAAAATATCTCTAATTCCAAGTCTAAATAAAACGATTTACTATATTTAATATTTACCATTATCACTGTTAGTATTACGAAGATGACGTATTTTAATGTACTATTGACTAAACCTATTACGATTATGGATCCGGCATAAAATTATGACTGTGTGATTCTTCGAAATGTGATTATTCCAAACGGATAAGTGAAAATTGATAATATAGTATATTTTAGCTAGAGTTAATTTTGTTCTCTTTGGTATAATATATAATATACATACATACACGTATTTATGGGACACTAGTCTTATATAAAGAGTAAAGTGTGAATGTTCTAAGTTACTATAATTATTGTAATAACCGTGAATTGACATTGTAAAGGAAAAATTTTAAGGAACGGATTCTTGGACTTCATCGCGCTGGTTTTATATTACTATAGTTGTCAACCTATTTATTGATTTTTTTTGGAAAAATTACAATCGCCAATAAATTTGAAGTATATTTCATGTTTTTCATTTTTTTACTATTAAAATAAAACAATTGCGAAAATATTTTATTTTATTACCGCATCGAATTGGTATAATAAATATTCGTACTATTATCCTAAATAACATAAGAGAACTACTATACACAAATACATCACAAAGCTATGTAGTAAAATTATAATACATAAATACATACAAAAATCTGCGTTTCTATAAAATGTGTATTTTTATTTGTTAAATACAAATGCTGATCAATGGTTACATAAAATGAGTGCAGTAAAAAGTAATGGAAAAAATGTGATATTACTACATACATGATTGGACAAAATGTGTATTAAGGCTAGAAATCTATGTAAAGTACAATCATTGTGGATGAACGATACGAGTAAGTATTGAGAACACAACCACAGGTGTTTAAAAAAAAATGGTACCGAAGAAATAAAAATAAAATTGTGGTATGTGGCTAAAAATATATTTACAAAGTGATAAAATGTTGAGAAATATATTTTCTATTATGGTTGATTGTTTAAATTTGAAATTACATACTCCTCAGTCTTTACAATTTATTTTATAACTGCAGCGTGTACTTAAGATTTGATCGACCGATAATTGATTTTCATCACAGTAATTGGTTGCTACTACAAGAGGAATACAACGGTTTTCTAATATCTTACCTAAGTACAAACACATTACAATTCATTAATCATAAAAGTTCTTTTGGAAGTCCATAAAAGCAATAGTCAATTCTACAACTTAGTACCCAAAGAATCATTGTCCATTCTTCATGTCGTCACAGCCTTTTATTTATTTATTTAAATCTTAATACCTCGCGGGAAAATCAGTCAATTTGTCTATTTCTGCAAATTTCTTTTATCGTAAGTCTTCGCCTTCATCAAACCATTCTTCACGATAATGTTATCACAAAAAATATTCTTGTGATGCACCTCGGGGTAACTGTGGGCGTAGTCACTAACTCCAATTTTTTCTATGTTTAAGTAGTGACCTTCCAGTTCCGATAACGAATGGTTATATGGATTTTTCGAGATATATCTCGAGGTATTTGTATTTTTTGTTGAGTTAATGTTGTCCAATTCATTTTGGAGTAGCAGAGGAGCTCGGATTTGTTGGAGTTCCTCCGCGTGGTTTGCGTAGACAGGATTATGATGGATTGGCAACATTTCTTTTTGCAATGGCAGTCTATAGTGATGATGATGATGGTCAAGGTTGTTTTTACTCTGAGCTGGTACGTACTTTTCTCT
>JAUIMR010005289.1:0-16772 GCA_032191635.1 Sarophorus costatus
ACCAAACTCTACTTATTTTTAATCAGTCCATTACAGGAAAATAGTTATGCCATCTACAAAGCAGTAGTCGAAAACATGGTTGCGTCATCAACTCTGACCACTGACACTTTCTGACAGCCATTATTTATTATTATTGAATGAGTGATCAACTAGCAAGTGTGTTGATTTCTATTTTCTAGAAAAAAACTAGATATTTCTTTACCGTAAGCCCAAATTTCAAGAGAAACATCGTCAAAAATGGCTAAAATGGCATTTCAGCATCAGGCCGGCACGGCAATGGAATGTTTAAGCGTAAGTAACGTTAAAATATAACAGTTCAAGAGCGCGAACTATAAATTTTGCATTTCAGATTCCTATAACCCTTCATAAAGAAGGCGAAGGCGATAGCTTACGTTGCGGGTTTAAAATCGGAGGCGGAATAGACCAAGATTACCATAAAAGTCCGCAAGGATATACTGATAACGTATGTCCCTCTTGTATTTATCGAAATTCGTACGAGTGACGTTGAAATTTCAGGGAATCTACGTAACGGAGGTGCACGAATCCAGCCCCGCGTCTCGTAGCGGATTACGCGTCCACGACAAAATCCTCCAATGTAACGGGTACGATTTCACTATGGTTACTCATAAGAAAGCCGTAAGCTATATCAAAAAACACCCCGTGTTGAATTTATTGGTCGCTCGTAAAGGAGTCACATCGACGTAATTTTACTTTAACTTTTATATTTTTCTAACAGTTTAGAGTCGATCGTCTTTTTATATTCCCTGCCTCAGTATTATGTCTAATTGCTTATTAACATTGATACATACATATATATATTGTTACCACTTATTTAAAGAGTCACGATCATTTAGATAAGTTATTTTTATCTATTTTTGGTATGTTCGTAATATCAGTTGGGTCGTATACAGCCAAAGTCGTACTTTTAAGGTGGAAACGTATCTTACAGCGTTTATCGAACAATGAATCATTTACATATTGTAGTCGAATGCCATAATACAAGATTCTGCGAGATGTCGTAGAGTAGGGATAAAGTTAAAGTTATACAATGGAAATATGTTGTTTATTTCATATATCTATATACATAGTTTTGTTTAAAATAAATTGTTTGTCATAGTTTGCGTTTTATTTATCGAGATATGCGATGACAGTTATAAAATGTATCGAATTAACGTAAGTATTGTTTAAACGATCATTCGAGTACCAAATCTTTTCAATCTTTACAACGAAATTGTACTTCCAGTCAAGTCAATGTCGCAAAACAAATTTAAATCTTATGTTTTTTAGTTCATTTAACTTCACAGTCGTGTGTTTATTAATACCAATATAATGTAATAAATCACCTAAATATTAGTACATAAATAAATCACGTATTTGAATAGTTATCGGTATAATTCGTAAGATGGCGCCTGATGGAACAGATAACCACAAAATGAGTTAGGTTAAAAATCCGCACATAACAGTAAACATGATTTTCCTAGTTTTACCGGTGATCGTGTTACTTTACGTCCTTTTAATAAGCTTTCTATTCGAAATATTTTTTTACAAACCGAAATCTGTGCGCGACAAACACGTAGTGATAGTAGGGGGCTCCAGCGGCATCGGAAAGGCCTACGCGCGCCTGGTCGCGAAAAAAGGGGCCCACGTGACGATAATAGCGCGCGACCTAGAAAAGCTACAACAAACTTTCAAAGAAATAACGGAGCTTAAACAAAACGACCACCAAATCTTCAAATTGCAATCGTTGGACGTAGTCGATCACGATTCCGTTCAAAAAACTTTACTTGCCCTCGACGAAGAACTTCCGATCTACATGTTAGTTAACTGCGCCGGTTTGGCAATTTGCGGTACGGTGGAGAATCTCTCGGACAAAACCGTAAGGAAATTATTCGATGTCAACTATCACGGAACGCATAACGCCGTAAAGGCCGTCGTCCCTCGTATGAAGACCCGTAAGGAAGGCCATATCGTGATCACGGGATCGCAGGCTTCGATTCTAGGGATTTTCGGTTACTCCGCGTACGCGGCGACGAAATTCGCGCTGAGGGGGCTGGCCGAGGCTCTCTCGATGGAACTCAGGCCGTACGACGTTACGGTTACGTTAGCGTTACCCCCCGATACGGACACGCCCGGATTCGAGGAGGAGAACAAGTCGAAACCGGAAGAGACCAAGTTAATTAGCGGTTCGGCGGGCGTTTACACCCCGGAAAAGGTCGCGGAAGTTATGTTAAAGGACGCTTTGGTAATTAAAATTTAAACAAAAGGATTTAAAATTCGATTATTTACGTTCGTTTTGTTATAGAGGGGATCGTTCTTTAGCTACGTCGGAATGGAAAGCTTCTTGTTGACTACGTTGTGCGTCGGCATGACTCCGCATCGGAAATTTTACGAATTGGCTTATCAATGCATATTGTTAGGGCCTTTTAAGTTTATTTCTTCGTTTTATCTGTCGTCTTTTCATAAGATTATTCTTAGGTGCGCTAAAAAGTCAAAGAAAAGTAATTAGGTCCAATTTCATAATACATAATAGATTTCGGCATTTATTTTTATTTAGTAAGTGACCACAATGTATACTGCTTTAAAAATTAAAATATACTATTTAATATGTGTTGCCGTGTGTATTTTTAACCCGATCGATTTTTAAACAAGCGTAAAGGCTGCAGGATGCAAAAAGAATTATTGTCAGTGCAACTGTATTCAATAATGAATGGTGGTCGTTCTGTGTATATACACGAATGTGCAGTATCGTTATTCTATGATGCGCATGCGCAGATGTTCACACTTTTGTATCTCGGTGCACAACTGACATCGTTGCGAGCTGCGGGATATTAGTCCTCGTCTAAGTAAACGATCCGAAAAGTTGTACATACGTTTTATTTATTTGTTATTTATTTATTTTATCATATGCGCCCTGAGGCGTTCGCCGCTTACGATTGATTAGCGTGCACCGGTGTTAAAGATGCAAGCCCCCGAAGTCCTGCGAGTGGGAACGAGTATTAACATCAAGAGAACTGATGGTGAGTGGCAAAATAAACTATATCGTATCGCTTTTACCGCGAATCGTTTACCACATCGCGAAGATGTTCGGAATGGTTACTATTACAAGTCGGGCTGGCGTACATTTCTACGAAAACCCAACCATGTTGTTCACCGGATGTCGTTTTTTTGTCAAACGTCTTCGGATGCGTTTGAAAATCGGAAATTTTGACGTTATTTTACCGTCCGTTAACGGAATAATGAAATATGCAAATATCTTCGGAAATTAGATACTATTTTTGCGTGTTTTGGGGGAAAATCGAACCATGTTGTCCACCGGATATAGTTTTTTTTTGTACCGTCTTCTTGCACGTTTTAATTTGAAATTAAACGAATTTTGAAGAACCGTTACGTCTTTTTGACGATAACCCGGTCTTTAATATGTAATAAATAACGAAGTTTCAGCAATTAACGGTTGTTAACCGGTATTGTGGTGCGGACATGTGCGATTGCGTGATTCATAGATTTAAAATCGAAAGTAACCGTTTACTTCTATATTGTTTATTTGTCTCTTAGTTTGTTAACGATCGTTAACTTATTTTGGCGTTTCTACGAGCCGTGACTCACGTCTGTACACAAACGGAATATTGCTATCGACAAGTAGGTGTACTCCGCGTATATTTAACTAGAAATTTACATATCGCCCAGTACCAGTATACCAGTACAATTTCTCGTTCAAAAAAAAAAAAAATCGAACGATCTTTCGGTTGTTTTATGCGACTGAATGACGTAAACCATCGTTTTAAATCGTTGGTACCTTATAAGGATTGTGTAGATCTACGCAAGGCCGACTTTCCTTATATTAAGTTATAAAATTGACCATTTATTTTGTCCCCAATTATTTATGATAAAATAATCGAAATTCCAGGCAGAATCCATTCTGCGATGGTATCCGGTATTAACTTAGTCCTACGAACCGCGACCGTCGAATGGTTCGAACATGGCGAAACGAAAGGGAAAGAAGTTGAAATGACCGTAATAGAGTCCCTCAACCCCGAAGTCATAATCCTCAACCCGGGAGAGGAATACATTCAAGAACCCCCGCCCGTTCCCCAAGTTCAACCGTCACCGCTGCAACGGGTGAGTGTTACCGCATCAAATTCGAAATCGTTTCTTTTGTCCTATCTTAACAATGGTGCCAGGCACGTCACGTTATATTGATTTTTTACCGGCACTGGTTAGATGTTGATGTAAATTTGAATTTTTGTAATGCTGCGATATGAAGGATTCTTCCGCTTCTAATTCTGAGGAGGAAGAGACGAGCACCGCCATGGCGCAGTCTGGAAGATACAGTCATAAGTTAGACGAATCAGACGATGACTTTAACAGCAATCAGTTGTCGCCTGATACTGCTACTCTATCGGTACTCTATCTAAATATGTTATTTTTGTGTGATCGATTAGTTTATGTAAATACATTACAATAAATTTTCTTTAGAATCCAACGAGGCAAACCATTACGACGACGATGAACAACAAGAATAGTAACGGTGGCGTCCGAATACCGAAACCGACAGCCGCTAGAGCGAACAACGGTCAAATTATGGAGAACTATCCGTTAAGCAAAGAAAACGCGGCGTCTAAGACCAATATCCCTTCTCAGGTAATGTGATTTATTCCAAATATACGTAAATCGACTGTATTATTTGTAGAATACGAGACGGAGCAACGTCGTCAAAGAAGTAGAAAAATTAAAGAAGAATCGCGAAGAAAGGAGGCAACGACAGGCCGAAGAAAAAGCGGAAAAGGAAGCCTTCTTACAATTAGCACCGGGGAACCCGCATTGGGAGCTTCTAAATATGATAATGTGAGTGTCGTCGTAATCATTACCTAAAACAATTCACATTTCTTTAAAACAGGGAGTATCGCCGAGGTATCGACATCAAACCTTTAACAGAGCACGACGCTATTGAGGACCACTTAATAACTGTATGCGTGAGAAAAAGGCCTTTAAACAGAAAAGAAGCTGCGCGAAAAGAGGTGGACGTAATTACGATCCCGTCCAAAAACCAATTGATCGTACACGAACCTAAAAACAAGGTGGATCTAACAAAATACCTCGAAAATCAAATCTTCAGGTTCGATTACGCGTTTGACGAAACTTGCACGAACGACATCGTTTACAAATACTCTGCGCAGCCGTTAATAAAAACTATCTTCGAAGGGGGCTTCGCGACTTGCTTCGCGTACGGCCAAACGGGTTCAGGGAAAACGCACACGATGGGCGGAGACTTCAACGGAAAGACGCAAGATTGCCACAAAGGAATATACGCGATGGCGACGGCGGACGTTTTCAAGTACGCCAACTCGGCGAAGTACAGGAATTTGAACCTTTTAGTATCGGCGAGTTTTTTCGAAATTTACTCGGGTAAAGTTTTCGATTTATTGAACAACAAGATTAAACTCCGAATCTTGGAAGACGGCAAACAGCAGGTGCAGGTCGTCGGGCTGACGGAGAAGATCGTCACGTCCGTCGAGGAGGTCCTAAAATTGATACAAAAGGGAAATCAAGCGAGAACTTCGGGACAAACGTCGGCCAATTCGAATTCTTCAAGATCGCACGCCGTTTTCCAGCTGGTCTTGCGATCGCACTCGTCCATGACAAAAATTCACGGAAAGTTTTCTCTTATCGATCTTGCCGGGAACGAGAGGGGCGCAGATACTTCTTCGGCTAATCGACAAACTAGTAAGTATCGTTTTAATCGTCGTAACTATCACTTATTCGCTTCGTTCAAGGAATGGAAGGTGCGGAAATTAACAAATCTCTCTTAGCTTTAAAAGAATGTATACGGGCGTTGGGCCGTAGAGGCGCGCATTTACCATTTAGGGTGAGCAAACTCACGCAAGTTTTGCGGGACTCGTTTGTGGGGCCCAACTCGAGGACGTGCATGATCGCCATGATTTCTCCCGGAGTTTCCTCGTGCGAACACTCGTTAAACACTTTACGATACGCTGACAGGGTAAAAGAACTCGGTGCCGGAGATTTGGTTATCAATCAAAGTGACGACTCGTTTAGCGGCGATAAACAGGAAGATGGCGATCTTCAACAATTACGATCGTTGAATGTAAGTTTGCGTACTTATTTTTATATTATATTTAACACCTGCCAGGAGAGCCTTCGTACTTATAAATCATTAATTATATTTTATTTTCTTCACGTAGGAACACGATATGAGTGTAGAAATGATGAATTTCCATCAAGTAATCACGGAGTTGCAAAAAGCGGAAGATAATATGTTGGATAACCATAAGCAATTGGTCGATCAGATGTACACGACATGGCAAAAATCGGAAGAGATATTACGGATGACGGACGATGTCGTTTACGATCAAGAGGCGTACTGTCGATCTATGGAGCACCTGTTGGAAAACACGTTCTCGTATTTAATAAGGTCTCGGGATATCGTGGCCGATTACAAGGCGAAGTTGGCGGCCGAAGAGCAACTTAGTCGCAAAACGAAGAAAAAGTGAGCGGACGCGATCAATTTTAATGACTAGAAATGAAAAGAATATGGCCGACAACTTGAGTAATTTTGTTTTTTATTCGATGTTGTGGACGGTATTGTTTTATGATGGAATATCATTAATTACATTATTAAAAAATATAACACTGTACAGTATTGTGTATTTAGCTTGAGTTTGTTGCTCAACGGAAAAGAAAAAGAATGTTCTCTCTGCATACATAGAGACTAGCACGGTCCTTTTTTATATACGTTTTAATTTATTTACCTTGTTTGTATCCTTGGCTCGCCTCTTTTTAATCCTAAGTAACATTCCTATTTCTAATAGATACTACTGGCAGTTGGCATTTATTTATTTTTTTTTTATTGAGTAAGAGCTATGTTACATTCTCTCCTTGTTATATGTCACTATTAGGCTGTGGTAACGTTTTTTAGAAGCAAATGCCGACTAGCCAGCGAGATTTCGTTCATTGCTCTCATTCTGTTCAATTGAACTGTCCCTAGTATCTTGAGATGTGCAAGTAATCGAATTTTCGTTGTATTTGTAATGCACGTCTCTCCTTACCTATCATTTAGAGATTGACTTTTTTTTACTGCGTTTTGTATTTGAATCTTTCGTCGATAGATCTGCCGGTAATTGTCTTCTGCTCGAAATTTGATTGTTTTTGGAAATGATGTATTTATAAAAAGTTACAAACTTAGCTGTAGAAACGAAGTGAATAAAATGTGTAAGTGATCATGACTAAAGATATTCCCGAAAGGTTTTCGTCATGTTTAACTTTAATATTTTTGTGTAAAGTTTTTGCCTTCAATTCACGACAAATATTTGTAACCAGCTTGTTCTTTACTTACTGCAATAAAACTGTATCACAGTTATCGTAAGCATTTTTATTGTTTATAAATAAATACATAGAATATTATAAATCATTGGCAATAACACAGATCCTATGTTGCGCGATTATCACTAATTATTCATCAACTTCGATTACGGGACTTCCGTAAATTTCATGAGTTATAAGTTGATTCTGCCCGAGGTAGGTATTTAACGTTTCGTCTGTACAATATGCGATAAATCTAACAAATGGCCTTAGATCTCCGCGATTAGCTATCTTTAAATAATCGTAATACTTCTTTCTAGAAAAAGAAACAATAATGTTACAAATCTATCAACACAGATTATCCCACTTTTAACTCACCTATCTTTCTTACTTACAATTACCGGTGGGTACCCTGATCGCAATAAAATTAAATTCATAATCAATCTACTTGTGCGTCCGTTTCCATCCGTAAACGGATGTATATCAACAAGCTTGTAATGCGCCAAAGCTGCGTAACGAACGGGATGCATGTTTTGCGCTTCTTCCGAATTTAACCAGTCCACGTAGTTATTCATTAATTCGGGAAGTTTCTCCGGTGACGGAGGCATATGGCCCCCGACGAACACTTTTTGATTTCGAAAACTGCCCGAATCCAAAGGATCCACGTGCCCCATCACTCGCCTATGAATTTCTTGAATTTCTTTCAACGATACGCTATCGCCGGTCGTCAGGAACTTAATATACCTCAACGCTAACTCTAACCCTAATATTTCGTTATGTTCGTGTATCGTTTTACCGGCCACGACCATACCGGTCTCTAATAAATACTGTAATTCCGGAATCGTCATCGTATTCCCTTCTATTCCCACAGTGTGGTAAATGTGTAAGTAAAACAATTTCTTTTTGATTTCAAAATCGAAGCCACTTTTTAACCTTTCCTTTAATAAATCCCGTTTCTCGTCGATTATTCGAAACATCCGTAAATCGATCTTATCTACTAAATACGACGTTCGTCTACGATTAGTTAACGCACCTTGATGGTCGGGAGAGTAAGTCAATGCTCGTGAATACAACTCGTCAGCCGTGACGATATCTTCGTGCATCTCCTCTAAATACTCGCCGTAAAGGTTTAAGACGTCCGGGTTATCGGGCGCCATGGCGGCAGCGTGCTCGAACAGTTTCATCGCTTTGTCTATACGACCCGATTGCTTGTACGCCTGAGCAGCTTTCAGGCAGAGTTCGACCTCAGACTCGCTCGACTGTACCTTAATGCGTTTCTGAATCCACCTGCCAACATCTTCGTTTATGAATTCGTCGTCGTACACACTCCGCAAGTCGGTTAGGATCAGATCGGTGAAGACCGGTTCGGGTGAATTTGAACTTGTCGGTTTCTTCGAATTTAAGTAGTAATATTGGAGACCGGCTAGCAATACACAGATGATACACAAGAATATCGAGAAGATTAGGACAGTTACGTTCATCTCATGTGTCACGGGTAATTGTTAATGAGTCGTCGTGTTAATGTTAGAACCTTTACATTTTTTCGTTAACGTGTTTAAAGGACACGTAAGTAAATGTCGTTGGCCATCCATCCCTGACGGATGAATGGATGTCGGATCAACGCGTTGGAATGGATGATAACTATTATAAATTGCGAGAGAGCAAAAGTTATGGTTTTGTTGGGAGGAATTTAAGTTTCGAATTTAAGTTTGGAAACGAGAATTTTAGAAAAAGCAAATTATGGTGAGTAAGGTACCCTCACCGCCATCTAGGAGTGGGTAGATTAAGTGGTGACCTTGACATAAAGCGGGAAATGATTAGAAAACGTAATGAACTAGTGGGAAAAATTACGGAATTTTCTTGGGGATACCCCGCTAGTTGCGCGAATTTCTATGACGCACGGAAACACAAAGCGAAAAATACCGACGGACGATCATACGGCGATCATAAACTTATGCCTTTGAATCGCATCGTTATATGTAGATGAAATAGGGTTTCTTTGTTCAATTGCTCGTTTTTTTTGTTTTTTTTTTGGAGTTGAATCATTAGAGAGATAAGGCGCGTTATCGCATTTTTTCAATGGAAAAGAGAAGACAATACGTGTACGCGTAGAAGTAGATATTGATATCGAATAGTAGAAGCGGCATAACTGTATTTTCAAGAAGCGAGAAGTGCTGCGCGCGCATCTCAACGCTGCCATGGCGTGTTTTCGCTATTTGTAGTCGTATTTATTTTCTGAGAATATGCGGAATCCGGGGATATTATAACGCCCAATGCACGTGCTAGGCAAGGGGGGCCTCGCGTTCAGTTGACAGTCGAAGTATTCGAGCCATGGAGCTGAAACTCCACTCTCCAGCAGGGGCTGAACCTGTCTTATACACTTGGCCATTAACCTCAGGACGTGGTAATGTAAGTAGTACAGTAGTATATAACTTAGACTTTGTTCTTTTCACATTTAAAAACGTTATTAATTGTTTTGCCTCCGATTTTTTGACCACTACAGCTTCATATATGTATATCACACAATGCACACTGCTATTTGTTATCACGCTGTTGTTCTTGATTACCTTATACTCTAATCTAGTTATTTAAATGCTTCATTCTTAATAAAACCTAAGTAAACCGAGAAAACAAGAGATTGCACATACACGCATACCTAATATATGGGCACAACATAGTGCGCTTAAGTCACAGAGATTCATTGGCAATTAATTGAGGGAACGTCAGACATTACGCATGTCGATACATATTTTCTTAGATTTTTAATCGTATTATTCCATTCCTGTATCTTTACAGTGACGATTATGTGAAATACACTTGTATGAAGATAGATATTTTTCAAAACTATTAAAAATGTTTGTATGTTAATGTAATAGTTACTTTTAACATTAAAGGACCGTCATGATGGGGCGTTGGAGATTGTGGAGACAATTCGATGGGTCTGCGAAGATCTGCCGGAGCTCAAACTGCCGTTAGAAAACAACATCTTGTGCGATTACGACACGAGAAGCTACGAGAGTATGAAATCGCTATGTGACAGGTTTAACCGAGCGATAGACAGCGTCGTGGCATTGGTATGTTGGAGGTTATCGTGCGTGCGCTAATTCGAATTTTAATCGTTTTGTTAAATACCAGGAGAAAGGGACATCGTTACCGGCCCAAAGATTGAATAAATATCCATCCCGGGGTCTGCTAAGACACATCTTACAACAAACGTACAATCAAGCGGTCACCGATCCCGATAAATTGAACCAATACGAGCCGTTTTCGCCTGAGGTATACGGAGAAACATCGTACGATTTAGTTTGTCAAATGATCGATCAGATAGACATCACGGAAGATGATATTTTTATTGATCTCGGATCGGGAGTGGGGCAAGTCGTTTTGCAAATGGCCGCGGCGACACCGTGTAAAATTTGTTTGGGTATCGAGCGTGCCGAAGTCCCTAGTCGGTACGCGGAGAGTATGAATAAGAATTTTCGAGCTTGGATGCAATGGTACGGCAAGAAATTCGGAGAGTACAAGCTGATTAAAGGCGATTTCTTAAACGAAGAACATAGGGAAAAAATAACGTCCGCCACTATTGTTTTCGTAAATAATTTTGCCTTCGGACCAAACGTGGACCACCAATTAAAAGAAAGGTTTGCGGATCTCAAAGACGGGGCGCGTATAGTGTCATCTAAGAGTTTCTGTCCGTTAAATTTTCGTATAACTGACAGAAATTTAAGTGACATCGGTACGATCATGCACGTATCCGAAATGTCTCCCCTAAGGGGTTCCGTTTCGTGGACGGGAAAACCTGTATCGTATTACTTACACATCATCGACCGAACGAAGCTAGAAAGATACTTCCAAAGATTACGGAACCCAAAAGTGAGTTTTATTAGAATTTGTCCCTATAATGTTTTCCCATTTCCGAATTTTAGGCTGCCGGTAATGATGACGACAATTCTAACTCGTCACGGAACTCTCGGGATAAAGCTCGTCGCGACTTATCGAAACAAATGCAAGATTCCTCCTCGGATTCTGAATTTTATGATGCCGGTGGGCCTACGACGAGAAAAGCTTGGTCCGATTGGTGTTCTAATAAGGGGAAGAGCAGTCAGAGCGAAGAGGAAGGAATGGGTGGGAAACTGAAGAGGCAGTCGAAGAAGTTGCGACGTAAAATCCAAAGAGGCGGAAAAGTACAGAATAATCCGGCTACTAAACCGTTGGCGAAACCGCGACGCGGTCGTGTGCGGAAAACTAAACCAAAGAAGGCTATTAAAATCAACGGATTGGACTTGTTACATAGTCAGACGCTACTAAGTACATCACCGCAAGGTACGTCACTCCCTTTTAATGTTACGTACGTCCGTATCATAATCTTTTGTTTAGCTAATGGAAAGAAGTTGCCACCTCCACCCGGATGCGTTGATCAAAAATTGACATCACTTAGCACAGATATGGTCCACGACGAGCTGGATATCCCGCCTGCTCCAGAAAATACTCCATACGCATTGCAAATATTGTTGGATATGTACCGAGCGCAATATATGAGTATGATCGAAGAAATGAAGACACCTCAGTACAAAGGAAGCGTCGAAGGGATGATTACGGAAGAGAAGGAGCGCAACCAGCGTTTACAGAATCGCGCGGCACAGCTGGAAAAGCAAATTAAAGTGTTAATTGACGATAGCGTTGCGTTACTTAAAGTAAGAATGAACGAATTAGGTATCAACGCGTTGTCCCCGGCAGATCTGTTAGCCAAAGCAAAAGAAATTGTGATAAGACACAAAGACCTCCAAGCCAAAGCTAGTAAATTACAAGTGCAGGTCTACGGATTAGAACAGGAACAGAAAACTTTGATTAACCAAAGGCAACAGGAAATTACAGATAAGTTTGTCAAACAGGAATCGAGACGCGACGTTTCGCCCATGGTGCCGGAAGAGTATATCTTAAGAGAGATCTCCTCGACCCTTTCGCAACGGAAAAAATTGCACAATCAAGTGTCTATGTTAGAAAATGAAGTGATGACGTTAGAAAAAAGCAGTGAGGAACGGAAACAGGCCCAACAAACTTTAACGCCACGACAACAAACTTCTGGCAAAGTGTCTCGGAAATCGAGAGATTACCGGACAAGATCTCAGGAATGGCCCGAAGTTCCCGATATCGCAAAGATCGAAGAACAAAACCCAGAAATTTTGGCACAAAAGATACTAGAGAAGGGACGACTGCTAGAAGCGAGTAAGATGTCCAGTAAATCGATATCAAAGACTCATTCCGGTAGTACGACTACAAATAACCAACGAAATTCATCGAGGAATTCAATGCCTGCACCACCAACTGTTTCAAAACGAGCTAAATTAAGTAACTATCCGCAAAGTACCACACCGAGATCCCAAGAACCTCCGCGAATAACAAATTTCGAAGATCGATTGAAAAGTATCATAACTTCCGTTTTGAACGAAGACCGTAAACCGCAAATCTACAATCCGACCGCTGCGAATTCTCAATACGTTCTGAATTCGGGTAATAACACCAACCTAACTTCTCAATACGCTCATACGTACAATCAGTACGTTAAAAACGAAGAGAAACCAAAATATAAGTACAATAAAATAGAAACCGTCGTCAAACCGGAAGAATACCCTCCACGGTACTCTACGCAACAACCGCAAGAAGGGTTACCCTCGACGATCGATAATTATCGCGAAACAGAACGGCTTCGTCCCGAACAACCCGATTACACCCAGGTATCTCCAGCAAAATTAGCGTTACGACGGCATTTATCGCAAGAAAAATTAGCGGCCCAACATCATAATTTCGCTCAAAACGATCCGATCGTCGCGACACGGACAATCGGCGATCTAGTTTCCGGAGAAATCGAAAGGACGCTAGAAATTTCCAACCAGTCAATTATTAACGCGGCGGTCGACATGAGCGATATCCAAGGAACCGCGACGGTAACGTCTCGGTCAGTCGTAAACGCCAATATTCCACCCAGACCGGAACGGGTAAACGTTAAAGTGCACGAACCTCCGTTACCGCCGATGAAGGAACCGGAGCCGTTACGTCAGGTTTACAGCCCTATTTCGCGACCCTCCTCCACGGAAGGTTTAGAAGGTTTAGCCTACGTACATAACCATCCGAAACATCCTTACGCACCTCAACCGCAGATTTCTCCTCGTACGACGATAATGTATCCGGCGCCCGGGCGTACCGAACAATACACGCCGTTGCCGAGAGCCGACTTGAAGCCCTACCACGAGTCGTACTTCCAAGACGTTAAACCCGAACGGTGTAATTTCGTCCCGGAAGGGCTCGCGGCAAGTCTGCAAGCTCGCGTTCTGAATACGACGCAAATTAAGGAAGAAGTGGACCCTTACGATCGACGTTACTTACAAGGAGCGGGATCGATTTACCAAAGCTCTGGGTGTATTAAAAGCGAGGAGATGGCGACCGTGCAAAACGAGTGTCAATATAAAAGGGAGTCGCCCGTTATACAGGGACCGATTAGGACTACCGTAAGAAGATCGTCTTCCTACGCTGATAATCACAATCATAGGAATCCGACGGAGGCGAGCGTAACGGACGTCGATGACGGTCGTGAGATACAAAGAAAAACGCACGATGAAGGTAAGAATCGAGAGAGGTTTTCGGGTTTTCCGTTGGTCGATTTGATTGAAGTTAGGTTAGATTACGTTCGGTTTGCATGCAACGCTTTTGTATCGCTTTTATTATTATTAACCTTTTATTTATTAACGTTTTCCGTTTCTTTAATTTTACGATGTCGTTGCGATCGTTCACATCGCCTTTCTCGTTTCGTTAGTCTCTTCTTAATTGGGCTATATGAGTGATTATTCTAGAGATAGAATCATTATAACACGACAAATTTTCGAATTAGTTTTGGCCGTTCACGGAGAATTCAAGCTGAAATTAAGGGAAAACTTTCTCGTGTCGTAATGGCGGTATTGGAGTTATACTTACTGTAGTTTGTTTGCGTTGACATAGGAGGCAGCACAGTTGAGGCATGCACATACACACGTGCACAAAACCGCGCATGCATATTAGCCCTACCATACTAGATTTAGATGGCTGATAATTTAATTCAAGGTGGTAAGTAGCTTTGTGCTATTCAATTTTATTTTTAGTTTGCCGTGATTTTTGATGGTGGCGGCGGTGGTGGCTATATACATTTCTTCCATCAACTGACTTTCTACCTTTCTCATATTTAGCTTATTTTGATTTAAATTAAGTCCAAACTGAATTTAACTTCAATCATTTTAAGTACTCGTGTGACTACAGTTATTTTATGTAGCGTAGACTACAATTTACGTGACGATCACGACTAACACCTAAATTCTAATCGATATAGATGTGGAAGTTGAAGAAGATCCGGAAGAATCGAAATGGCAAGATCGTATATCGTCCGGTTTCGATCGACTGGTCGCGTTCGCCTCGACGGAATTGGACAAACGCCGGCGTTCGACAGAAGGCAACGACAGCTGCAATACGTCCCCCGATTCCGGCATAGGGTTAGATCTACCGGTCGCGCAGTCGACGGCGATACCCGCTAAGCAAATTTTGAAACTTAATCCGAACGCGAAACCCACCCTGTTTAAGGTGCCTTCGAATAAATGCAAGAGCGTCGAGAGCTCCCCGACGTTAGACGGCGACTCGGGTGATTTGGGCCCCCCGCGTACCCCGTCGCCGTCTTCCCCGGCGACGGCGATTTCGTACAGTCCGGAATTGCCGGCTAGCACGGAAAAGAGTCCCAATCAGAATCCGGCACTTATGAAGTACCAGCGACATTCGGAGGATAAAAGGACTAAGCCGGACCAACATTTCAAGAAGAAGTTTTATTATCGTGAGCACTGGAGGGACGAGCTGATGTATCAGAAGAGTAACGAGGATTACGTTGATCCGCCGAGGGATAAGTTCAGGCCGAAAGGAAAGGATTGGAATTGGCCGAAAGACGATGTCGTTTATCAGTCGACCGGATGGAAGAACTGACGAGGAGACTGTCGATGTTCTCAATGGTAGATACGACTACACTTACTAAGAAGTCTTTTTTTTGTCTTTATTTTGCGGTTTGAATCTCGTAAAACATTGAATTGTTATTTGTTTCTACAATTGCAGATAGTAGCTGGTTTGTTATGGTTTTATTTTGTTTACTTCTCCCTGCACTCGTTCATTTTTGACTGATGTAGTTCAATTTACTTCTTTATTCTGAAGCGACAAAGTAAAACAGTGGGATTACGTTAGACTGCAGACCTTGTGTTCATCACACGCATGTTGTGTATGTTAATTAAGGATATATTTCCCGATTAATTTATTAATTAAATTATAGTTTAGTAAAAAAACATGATAGTGATTTTCAAATGAATAAAAACACTGCCTTCTTAAAGTAAAAGTTCGAAACAAACTCACATCCCATCGCAAAGAAAAATTGTATATTTCTTTTTATTGTATATTTTTATGAGCGATTTGTTTGTGTACAAAAACGATTAAGCAAATTCACTGAATTTTTGCAAGTACAATGATATATGTAAATAGCTAGAGTTAATAGTTGAGTAAATATTTAATTAACAGTATCTTTTGTGTTTTTAATCGAAGTGTAAAGAAACCTGTAATGATATATTTCCCAAGATACAAAAATGTAAATCACTGCCATTGTGTGTCATTGGAGGTTTTTTTTATTAACAGAAGAAAGTACGAGTACAGATCGCGCCCCGTCTTGTTATATATATATATATTACTAAAGGTTATTAATTTTGCTATCTGTACTACGCTTACTTTATTTCACTGTAGTTAATTATTTTTTTCTTTTTTTAATCGTGGTATAAAATCACCTTTTTTTATTAGGTTTTTGTTTTATCTTTGATTTTATGGAACCGTTTGATAAGACTGTGAAATTTTTAAAAGCGATAATACATTGGTTCAAAATTACAAGGGCTTACTGTTACGAGTCCCCGCGAGCTCATTTCCTCGGTAATCGATACAATTCTATTTTACTTTGTGTTGTGTATTTATCGTTGTATAGTTTTCGCGCTGAATTAATCTTGTATACGATTAATTCAAGTCGGTTATAAAAAATTCAATTGAACTCGCGACGGAGAGCACTTGCATTTTTTATACAGGTTCGAGGGACGATGCCCGTACAATGTAGAAAATTTTGTAAACTGCCAATTGAATTATTTATGAAAAGGATAATTAAAAAAATACGGTAGATGTACTTTTTTAATTATATGTTTGTTGTACCGTAAGAAATGTACTAATCAGAACAGATGAATAAAAATAAGTAGAGAAAGTGTTATTCTTAGTTATTTTACTTCGTTAAATGAGTTACAAAAACAACATTGTGGGTATTCTAACAACTTCCAATATTTATAGTAATCACCGTTACTACGAAATAACTTATCGCTATAAAGGAATTATTACATACATATACAAGTAAGAGCTTCCTCCGTATCTCG
>JAUIMR010005675.1:0-10608 GCA_032191635.1 Sarophorus costatus
AGCATTTGGCAACTAAGTTCTGGGACACTCTGTATAGTATACATGAATAAAATATAAAATGTTACACATGCAAATCACAAAAAATTTTAAATACGTATCAAAGGGTGTGACTATTATTGCTTTATTATTCTTATCAGTACACACCCATGAAAAGTAAATAAATACACAGTTAATAACATCAAGGAAATTATAATTTAACACATTTAAATATATGGAAAGTGCTCTCGTAAATTTTACTTAGATAAACAATATCACTGATACCGTAAATCAAGATATAAAAATACTGCACAAAGTACGCACGAAATTAACAAATTAAAATTTCGAAATACAGTGACGTCACAGTACTACCGAAAGAGGAAATGAAAAGAAAAGTATCCACACGAAAAAATCCTACCTACCATCGCTTTGGTCTTTTTTTTGATTGATTGAGCGTGAAAGCACAAAAAAACGCAACGAATTAAAAATCTCGCTAAAGCACACCTTTCCGTCGTCTTTTTAAACGAATCGAACTTAAGCGAACTGAACGCTTTTGTCAAAAAAAATTACACCTATGTTTTTCGCCCCGATTTTGTAAAATGGCGTTAACTTCTTACCTTATCGGCATTCATCGAAATCTGCACGTCTTGGTACGTTATTTCGGTGTGCTTGATGTTCGTCACGTAATTGCCAGCTAATTTTAATATATCCGCAGAGATGTACTCTAAAACGGCAACCATAAAGAGAGATACGCTCGAGTCGATCTTGTACTGCAGCAATTCCTGTGGGAATAGTGAAGATAATTAAAAAGTACGAATTTGAGGTTAGTATTTCAAACCTTTTGCAATAAGTTGTGTATTTTATCTACAGGAAAAACGGATTTCTTCTTTCCCTTTTCTAAGGCCTCCTGGGCATCCTTTAATGCCCATCGATCGATTGGGTTAGGAAATGTATGTTGTACTTTGTGTTCGACATCCTAAAATTTGATTGAAATTATAAAATAGGTTAGCTAATCTGTCAAAGAGTAAGGTTATGTAAATGTCAAATTTGACATTTCGTCATGTTTTATGACAATTCACTTTCTAATTGTTAATAATACCCCAAGCACAACTAAGGTAGTTATCAATAATGTTAGAAAATTATGAAATTAAAACTTACTTGAACAGTATGCGGAGAAGGTTTAGCGCATAGCATTGCTAATAATCGTAAACACAGACTTTCTATGTATTCCAGAGCATCATCGCTTACGCTCAGAGAAGGGTGCACTTGATCCAATACCTTAAAATAACGAGAAAACACAATATAAAAAATCAAAACTACGGTGCAGTTAAAATACCCTGCGCAAAGGTGGCACGAGAACTCCTTTCCACTTAGTAGAATTTTCCTCATTGTGAAAATCGTAGAATTTATCCGTAGTATTCATAATTAACGTTTATTTCACGCCACCACCACAAGCACAACACACCTCCAGCGATTCCACATATTAAAACAAAACAACGTCACGTACGACAAACGAACATCGAGGGGGGCGCGTAGTCTTTTGTCTCCGTTTTTAAATTAATCTCCGACCGAATAGTTATTGTTAGCGAAATGTTTTTCTTTCGTTTCGCTCCTAAAATTTAGAATATTTACGGTAAAATGTTGCACTTCACGCCATTTTGGATTTTCGACTGATAGCTCCGTCTTTATCTAACGCACGGGCAGTTTCGCATATTACCGTCTCTTTCTTTTTAGATTATTTCAAATTGTCAATTTGCCGTTTCACTTCGACCAGCTGAGATGGCGCATAGTCGCGTCTTTTTCTATACAGACGTAAATGCCCGATCCTGCGTATAGTAACAAATCAATAATGAACAATTTGTTGTACCGCCGAAGGTAATAGTAGATTGTTAATAAATTACATAGTTGTAAATGAGTGATTTAGAGTAATGTGTAAATTGCTTCACTTAAGTTGGATATTTTAAAATAGTGACATTTTTTGCTTAAATGGTTGGTACCCCGACTGTCAAATATTTACGAATGAAGATGGTTGTTAGAACAATTTTATTTACGTTGTGCTGATGTTATATGTGATATAAAGTGCCAAAAAATGAAGGAAATTCATAGGAGGATAGAGCTGAGAGAATAACCGTAGGCCTCCAAACCAGAAGTGCTTGCAATCTCCTTTGAAGGTAAGCACTTTTCACATTGTTATATGGTAACATGAATTTGTGATTTAAAATTATATTTCACTACCACGATGGCCAATGTGGAAAATGTGTATAACTGAATTGAGGCAATGAGGCATATTATAGTATTTCACTTTATTTTCCATACATTTCCATCTTAAATGTACGGTATTTTTCTAGGTGACTAGGTTAAATACATTCGCAAATACATATATCCACAAAATGCATTTATTTACGCTTTATCACCGGCAGATGGCATACGTTTATTTTGAGGCACATTTATATAATTGTTCACATCAAATTAGGACTGAAATGAAAATCACATCAGTTATAGATCATATCATTTTTAGAATGTCAGCGAACTTTTAAAATCCCATTATAGAAACTTTCAAATTATATTCCACATGTTAATTCAAATTTTAGAATCTATATACCCGAACTCGAACAATTGAATAAAAGAAAAACAATCTTAAACGTTGTGATGCATGTCTTTTATTTTTCGCTCATATGCGATATAATACTAGTCATAATACAATTACACCTACGAGATTCTTAACCGCTAACGGTAATAAATTAAAACAACAATAAAAAATAAATAAATAAAAATAATGGTCGGTAATAGAACACAGTCGCAATTATATAATACTAATAACAATAATAAATAATACTACGCAGGAACAATTTTCACCATCGTCAGTGCCGGTAATACTGCCTCCAAGTTTGTTTTGTTTTTATTTGTTGGTTAAGTACGCGCGCGCCATCTATCCTCACACCTCCGCTACTCCGCTAGTTCTTTATCGCTCTCGGTAGATGTCCTCGTACGTCAGTAAATCCTGCGGATTCTGCTGTTGGAAGTTATCGTCCTCGCCGCTACGGTTCAACAGGAAATCCAGCAGATTATTCGCCTGAGAACGCCGTCTCCTACCACTGTAACAAAAGAAAAAAAACACTACGTTTAGAGGGGAGTACGGGATCGGAGGGGAATACAGTTCCCCCACTCTAGAATTTTATCGGAGAAAATACCTATTTTAGTGTTTGAAAATTTTATTAATCGCAAAAACAAAAAACGACGAAACGGTACAAAACAAAAATTAAAGCTTAAAATTAAAACAGGTACACGGGGACGAATTCATATCTTCGATTATTAGAAGAGTTACGTGGCGCCGTCGGCAGGGGGCGTGTTTTCGGCGAGCGGACTGTAAAACAAACGAAAAGAAAAGCTGCGTACACACTGACACAAACACACGCGCGGGGTGAGACAGACAATTCGAAGCGATTTTTTTTCGTTAACCTTACATTATGGCAGGGTCGAATTTCCCGTGGGCGACCGGGATCGTCACGATCTGCCCCTGCATCCGGTTCAGGCCGATCCTCGTGTTCAATTCGGCCAATCGCTGATCGGAGACCCTCTTTATCCTGAAATTCGAAAGTTAAAAATTACGAAACATCCTCGACGCTGACGAAACGCAAAACAATAATAATAAAAGATAAAACGCAGCCGGACTGGCTGGCTGGTTATTGCGTTTCTCTGTAAATTATCACTTATCTTCTGGGGCATTTCGCAATTTTAAATAACGCGTACTAGTTTACCTGGAATTGGGTCTGCAATCGGCGAATCCTGTTAGTAGAAGTAAAGCCGCGAGCGCGAGAATTATTGGTGTTCTGTTCATTTTTGGTTGACCCAGGTTGAAAATTTTACTTTGTACACTTTTCGAATTGAGCGCGGCGCGCACTTTCGGGAGAGATCGCGCGTTTTCGATTGTTTTCGCGACGCCGCTGTCGTGTGACGCCCGCTAGATTTACGAGGATATGTGGCGGCAGTGGCTCGCGTCGACCGTATATATAGGGGTTATCGGCACGAACGCATGGCGCAAGACGCGAGCCTTTTTCGCGAACTGAAAAATTCATTCATGTGTGATCGCGTACGTACGTCGAGTAATTGTGAAATGTTACGTATTTAGCGCGCCGAATTTAAAGCTATTTTCGGACCGTCGAAGCGTCGTTTACGATAAATGATGACTTGGGGGATTGTTTCGCGGTATTAGTCATTTCGGAACGGCGCCGACTTGCTCTTTTTTTTGCTAGTTAATGTCGACGCTTTTTTACGAGTTAATTAATTATTCTAGAAGTATTTTGACAACCAATAAAGTATTTGAACACTAGTGGAGATATATTTTAAATAAAATTTAAAGAATAATTTTTAATATTTTGTTGACAATCTATTATTGTCTCATTATTAACTTATTAGGCGTAGAGTTAACTAGTTTTTTCGTTGCTTCGGGTGATATTTGGTCCCAAGACATCGTTTCAAGTCACTTTTATTGGGAAATCACCTTAGACACCCTATACAACATCCATTCCTTAACTATACGTGACGTATGTTTGGGGTCGTTATCTTGTAAGAACATATAGTCATCTTGGATATTCAGATAGATTTTGGAATTTCTTCTTTAGCATCGAAGATTCCATCAATAAAATGTAATTGTCCGACTCCATTTTATGACGACTTCAATGCATCATTCAGTTTTTTTAACCCATTACCCGCCACCTTTGAAAAATACAAAAAAAATAATAAATAAATAAATGAACCGTATTTTATTTAGAAGTTACAGTTATTAGAAGAAAAAAAATTGAAAATTTGTCCAAAAAATAGGTTAATTACATTTACTAGTTGATTTTGATTGGTGTGAGGTAGTGAATTTGTTAGTAACTAATAAATACTGAAACTTTTTAATAATTTTCACGATATAAACTTTTTAAATTAACGCATTTCGTAGACACGTGAATTACCGTCTTATCGAATTTATCGACATTCCTCAAATTATCGAACAATTATTTGAAAGTTTACCGATCCCACCGGCGATAATATTTTAAGTGTGCGGATTGTGCCGATTGTAGCTTTAATTTAGTTTATCGTACCCATCAAATGTCATTTAGTTGCCAACCTAAAATCTCGAAATATTACCACAAATATAAACGTTAACTTCGGAGGTGATGCAACTGTATTGTAACAGTAATTAATGGGACATCTTAATTAATAGGTAGCTTGTGAACAAGACGCTTCTAAATGGACGCAAAAGTGACATTAATTTTGTACCTGGCCGTACTACACTTAATAAATATGCTACGCCACAAACTACCATTAACCACACTTCAAGTGTTATTTATTGCTATCTATTGTTTTATTAGTAACTTTGAAATATTTTACGGTCGGAATGTTCTAAATTGACTACAATAAGCGTTTAAAAATAGATCGACGTTTGTGTAATAGTTTATTGCAGATTAGAGATAAAAAAACAATGTTTTAGAACTTTTTTTTTAAATCAGATAATTCTGACGTGTTCGAAAATACTTGCCATCGAGTTTAAACAGGATTTAGTCTTCCTGAAACTATATTCGGGAAATTTCACGCGTTTCGAACGCTAACTATACCTTATCTGCAGCTTTATTACTTTTTTTCTTGGAATGGTACCAATCTAAATCCCTTTGATTGCTTCTATTATCACCTAGTTCCTAGAAACATTTCGAAACGTGTTAATTTATAATAAGAGAAAGTATTGATATGAAATTACAACTAAATATTACATAACAAGTGTAATAATATGTTACGAAACGTGCAAATTTTTGATAAACCCACTTTGTGTTATTATTAACACTTGCATTAAAATGACGTGTTATAAGAAGCTAAGAAAATACCTAGTTTGGCACGTGCCTCCTTTTGAGGTTTGAAAGGTCTTTGAAAATAGGTATTTACGCAACAAGTTTTGTAATGAGCCGTTACGTTACGAGATGGGGAAATGCGTGTAAAAGGGGCCGTTTCTCCTCTGATTTTTTTTAGTAAAAAGTTTGAAATCGTTGTCAGGGACTTATTACTGTATTGTTTTGAATATCGCAATATTACGTAGACTGGAAATGCTTAAGTAGCACATTGCAATCGTATTTTACGGATGTAGTTTTCGTTTGTTTTGACTATTCGGAGGATTTGCATGGCTATCTTATCTGGCGACTACATTTTTCAAGACCGGCGCCAATTTTCCGTGAGTCAATCTCCATACATCCGATTTACAACCTACGTATAATCGATTAGTTCCGATAAGGATTTTCCATTTTCGGTATTGTAATCATTTTCTTTGAAAACGGTGCCTGGAAATTCTGAAATACCGACTTTTCCGTGTACTTTACGACAATAAGAACAGATTTATATAATATGAAGTCGACAATATTTTAATTTATAATAAAATTAACTGTAGTTTATTAGAAAGGTATATTTTATGTTTTGTATTTAAGATTTGTTTTTAATTAGTCGCAGTTATATTTTTGTAGTTATTTTTATATCCTTTTGTTATCATTGTTATTGTTTAAAGGTATTTTATTGGAGGCATTAGGACATTTGTTTGCAGTTAGTTTTATTATTATTGCATATCATAATTACGCTATATTTATATATTTGATTTCATTTCTACGCAGAAAATATGTGTGTGTACATCCAAACGAAAAATTGATTAAAGTTAACCTCAATTTTTTACTCTTTCATGACATACAATTTAAACAAATTCTTTTCTTAAACACATTTGTTTATTTTCTTAACAAAATTTTGCTTTCCCTGTATAAAATAAACGCAAAATTATTTTCAATTTGTTACTAATTCAAAGCAAATCAAATTCGCTTCTATTAAATTTGATATTCGTAAACTTCGATGCGGTATTATAAAATGCGGCCTGTTTTTTCGGGTACCACCTCGTTACAATATAGTGGAATCGAGCGTTGAAAGTGAGACTGAAAGCAAATTCGCGCTATTACCTAATTCTTCTCCTGACCTAATTTATTTAGCGAGAGACGATGCACACGCACATGCACACGGGCACCGGTGCAATATTGCGTTTAGGGCTTTATCGCCGCGACTAGGTCATATCAATTCATCACCAGACTGGCCACGGGATCGCAATTTCGAATGTACACACCGTAAAAAATCTTCGGCGTACATACCACGGATATATATAAATAGATCCAATAGAAAGAAAAATTTTCAAATGTTGTTTTTTAATCAAGTAAATAATTTTTCATAAATTTAATAAACTTTCTCAACTGGGTGACTTCTTTTTTGAACACACGGTACCTACTAAACCACATGTGATATATATATATATTTTTTAAATTAGAAATAATTTTCTCAGAAAATGCGTGAGTAACCAACATTCGGATGACCCAGAAAGCGCGGGCCTGTCCAAAATTCGACGTGCATTCGACAAAAAAAAAAAATATATATATATATATATACATATCACTCGATTCGCGTCGATGCGGACGCGCCTTTAGGGCGCGTCGACGAATGGGTTCGATCGAGAACGAGGCAGAACTGAGTGGTGTTTTAATAATAAACTATTGAAATAAAACTTTTTACTTTCGCTCTTCCTTTTGTTTACTATCAACATTGTTGTATATTGTTCTTGACATTTATCGAACATCGTTTTTTGGAATTCTCGAAAATGTTATCCTTTCGTCTGCTTAATTCACACTTGAAAAGTGGAAAGTGGTTTTCCTCTCACGAACATAAATTTATTTATTGTCTTTAAACGTTCCTCGTTCACGGTCGTGCTCGAACGTGTACGCAACTCAGTTTAGGTACGTGTATCTAATAGTAAGCGATGTTAAAATAAACACACGTTTGGTGTCGGCAAATAAGATGTGGTCGTTTCTGAAAAACCGATTGACGTCGAGAGCAAGGAAAGCGCGACTTAACGATTCGAATTTCTCGCGAACATTTTTTAGGTCAGTTTGCGAAACCGCCCTCTCTAAAATGACTAAAATTCTCGTGAAGAAGTCAGTTTCGCTGACTTAAAGTCGTGTACAGATGAGGAAATTACGAAATCTGCGGTGCAGCTGAAGAACCTGTTGACGGTGTAATTCCGGGACACCTGTATATCGATCAGTCCGAGGAAACCTTTATAGCAAGAATTATAAAACACGAAAAAGTTCCGAATGATAAATTATAATCATGTTTTAGTTTTGTCTCAATTATGGTGACATTCTAATTCTTAGAAACCTGTGCAATAATAGCCAGTGAAGCAAAAGCTAAATTTATCTGTGAGAGTTGTTTAATGGAATATTTTTCTGATTAGTAAATACATAAAATTTGGAATTACCTAACAGAAACGAGATATTTTTCCGAGAATATTGTCTAACGAAAAGTGCGAATGGCCTTTATGTCTATTCACGTCCTGTTTTGGAATGTCGAGACATACATCTCTATTGACATTAACAATGAAGGTTTTTTTCCAAACTATATAGTTCCTGTTACCTTAGAAACTATATGTTACATAATAATTTGTACAGATGTTTTTTTTCACTTTTTATTAAATTCCAATCATTAAAATCTCACTCTAGGAGGATAAGAGCTAAACAGGAAGGTAAAACATAACTTCCATACATTCCTTACGATATTTTTCATGGAATTGCTTCAAAACCATTTCGTATAGTAGTAACATGTTTCACAATACGACACTTTGCGAAAAATGATGGATTGCCTGCCTGTATTATTTCGCCACGCTCACTCGATTATATTGTTACACCGTAGATAACGTATCGCCTCGCCTTGTAGGCTACAAATTTTATCTCTCGCATCGAGGGCGTCAAGCAGGTAGTTTTATTTACCGTGCTGATAAACGGAAAGGAAAAAAAAAAACGAAAGGTAATGAAAGGTAAATAAATAGAGGTTTCCCAACGCTCCCTTGTTGACAACGTCGCACTTACTGCGATCCTTTTTTATTGTTGTCGATGTAATGCTAATTAAGCCGTTTGTCCACGCGTACGCGACGTGACGTAACCGCATTTGCACAAAAAACAATCGAGAACCGCGATAAACAACGGTAAAATTGCTGCAGACAAAAGAATCTAGACGTGCTCTCAAGCTCAAGAATGCTCTCGTGTCAATTGTTTCTTAAATTTCCTAAAAGATGGCGCTACGATATTGTTCGACAAAAAATGCTAAATTTCTTACTTTTCGCTGTACTTACCTTTATGAACTTTATTATTTCTATCTGGAGTAATAGACTCTTAAATTCATGTGTACGATAACGGTGTCGTGTGGCCAGGCTATAACAATAAACTCCAATAGCAGTTTATGTACCGCTGTGTCATCGTGTTAAGGGGTGTTGCGTAATTAATGAAAATTGTCTATTTCATTTCTACATAATAGCACGAGCAGTAAAAGTGATAAATGATGAGGTATTTTCAGCGTGGAACGGTGCTCGAATAAAATAGAACACTTCCACAATTCTTTTACAAATAATTTCTAGTATTATAAACAGCGGAAAGCACAATATTTAATATTATATAAGATGTTATTTAAGCCATGGTGAAACGGTGTCATTTTGGTTTACGCACTGGTCGCTAGATGGCGCTGTTTGAAGAATTAACAAAATTCTGGATTTTCATGTTCAAGTTTAAACATGACGATATGCCTATTTAAATATAGTTGAATAAAAAAAAAAATGTAAATTATAACAGTACATTATTTAAGCCATGTTACACGTCAATAGTTTAAAACACGAGCGTAGATGGTTTATGACGTTGTTGTCATTTTGGTTTACGTACTGGTCGCTAGATGGCGCTGTTTGTAAAATCAACAAAATTGTGGATTTTCATGAAAAATTTAAACATAACGATACGCCTATTTAAATATAATGAAAAAGAGAATGAAAAAAGACAAGAAACTAGACAGGAAATTATCACGGAACGGAACACGAATGCGTTTTATAATTTCCCGTTCTAGGAAAAGGATGTCCCACGTTTTTCCTCGCTCCTTTTATCATTTCTGTTTTGTCGTGAACTTAATTATAGTTTTAGAACAACTTCGCGTTAGAACTTCCGTTTAGAAACCCGGGAAATTAAACTGATTTCGAACCGGGATAAACCTATAAAAAGGTTAACACGACCATAGGACGGTATCTTATTGCATTCGTATCCCACAAATCTCTGTACACTAACTTCACTGATTGCGAGACTATTTATGGTTATTCCTAGTAAACGAATGTGCGCGCGAGCGATCGTCACGCTTGTAAAAATTAATAAATTGGCGGTAATACATCAAAATACTGCGGTAATCTGTTGATATATAGACAGGTACTCAGAAACATTCACCATTTTCGTCAGCCAATATTTGCGCCGGTGTCCGATAACTGAAAGCCGTTGTTGTTCTTCGCTTATGCATGTACGGATAAATAACTATAGCGCAAAGTTTACCGCACATAATTCCTAATCAATAATCAATTCGAGAAAAATAATGTTTTTAATATAATTTTCCAGAATGGCGTTCTAAATTGTGCCTGAATATGTTTTGGTGTGTATAACAGAACTTGTTGTATGATTTACTTACCTCATTCGCTTTAATTCGACGATAAAATTTACGTTAAATAGAGCGTCTGTCAATTTTACTCCACAAAACCAACGCCATCTATCAACCAAT
>JAUIMR010006016.1:0-10628 GCA_032191635.1 Sarophorus costatus
CTCTCACACCCCCTTGAATTCAACACTGGTCACCACCGATTACCACCATTACGTAATAGCTTACCTTTCATTATGTGGACTCGATGTTGACCCTCTCATAAGATTCCATGACGTTTTTGAACGATTCTTATTTCAAGTTTTTGCAGTGAAAAGCAAACATCGAAGAGGTACATAATCGAGTTGTTGAATAGTCAAATTTTACATTTATATTCACCATCAGTCAGATGCATATCTTTTCATGATTCACTATTAACGCAATTTGAAAACTTTGCTAAATTAAAACGAGAGTATTTCCGATGATATTAAAAAAGTTTTTTTAGTCTTTTCAGCGGTTAACTGTAAAAATAACATTTGCTAGTAATGATCACAGGTAACAAAGTTTTCAACAATACAGACTGATTTAACGTTTATATTAGTAAGTACCTACACGTGCACTTAAATTAAATGCAAACGTATTTAACAAGGTGGAATTGTTTGCTAAATTTCCCAGAAAGTCAACATTAGTTATTCCACACAGGACTATTGGAATCCTGTTCTTGGACAATTCGTCGAGGTATAATCCGGTCGAATACCAAATATATTTTTAATTGCTATCACCAACTAGAAACGTTTTTAATGAACGTTTTACGAAAATGATTCAAGAAACAGCGCACTTCCTAACTCATATTCCGTGGCGCCATCCGCGTTGAAATAGTATAACTTTTATTCAAAACATTTTTCTCTATTAAACGATTAATATTAAAGAAAATAAATTGCTAACTCATAATAATAATCTAGATATAAATATTGGATTGTAGTCAACATAATATTCACTCATTACAAACTTAAACTGCGCTTGTATAATTAGCGCAGCCTTTTTTCGTTTTCACTTACTGCACTCGATATATTTGTGAGATGTTTCACTTAAAATCTTGAGTTGGAGTATAATTACATCCAAAGAACTCTTTTGCAGAGTAATTGTACTTTATACTTGTACGTTTAACATAACTAATCTTAATTAAACATTATATTGACAGTTAAATTGTTCTTACCCCTCCTAAATCACTACACTTACTCGGACAAGCAATATTGCGCCAAACTAATTCCCTCGTCCTGCATTTTATCCCCGTCAGGGGTGTAAATACTGTCGATAATCTCGAACAACTTCTTGCACAGGTACGGATTAATCGGAACCCTCGAATTCGAATAGTAGGCGGTGACCAATTCGGAGAAATCCCGCAATCCCAGCACGCCCAAGTGTTTGACCATCTCGAAAACCACGTTGTCCTTCTCTCCGTGACACCATTCCGCCCCTAAATCGACGATAGCATCTCCGAACTCCACGCTCCGTACCCTTCCGCCTGTCCTGTTCTCCGCTTCCAAGATTACAAAGTCGGAGAAATTGTTCTTCAGCAATCTAGTGGCGGCCGCTATTCCAGCTGCTCCAGCGCCTATTATGACTACACTAGGAGAACAGTTAGTAGTCCTAAATAACAGGGCAACTAGCACGAGTAAACACGACGAGATATTGTTGTTCATTTTGAGAAGGTTTTGCGAACTACTCCAGCGGTTTGATTCTTGCGCGGATATATGAAGGTTTCGTATTACGCAAATTTGATAACACGAGCGAGAACGAGTTTAAAAAAAAGTGTGTCGATGTTTGATAGCGGTATGTAAGATTTAATTTCGGAATGGTTGTGTTTAGTTTATAAGGGAACTTATATTTACAAGTTTCGAGTAATCACTGATTTTTTTTTGAGTCTATAAATCTTGAATCACTCGAATAACGTTTTGATGGTTAAACAAAAATTGGGAAACAAGCAAGAATAAGATTTCTAGAATTCAACAGAAGGAATATTTGTTCTAAACGCGTGTTGCAATGCGAAAGATAAGTCTATCTTGTTTCTAAACGAGACTGATAATAATTAAACATTTATATTATATGAAATTAGTTGATAATGGAGTTTTATTTTTATTTACGTTTCAGATATTGTGTCAGATGTAAGGTTATTTCTAGTAAAAGGCAAAATAAGTAATTAAATTGATAAATGAAAACTCATTGATAATTTGCCAAAATAATGCTTTTCATTTATGAACATTATGAAAATTTATATTTCAATTGATACAGATTTTGCACCAAGCTATATTTTAAACATAAAAACGCTGAAAAATATAAATACTACAAGCACTATTGCTAGACCTCTAACATCTGACCTCTTGTCAAAGCTATTATAGAAATATTATAACAAACTCATTCGCAGAAAAGATAATAATTACTTTCTATTTACTGTATTTATAATTTATATACATTATATACATAACATTAGACGTTAAATATTTGTAACATCTACCTGTTAAACTAATTACAATGCAAATTTTATACAGTTTTCTACACTGACGGAAAATTAGATCCCAACACCAAGAAAAAGTGATGCAGATCAATGAACATTAACTAACAGTCTATATGACGCACCTAACTCTATTTATACTTTACGAATGTAAATTCAAAATTTGCCAAAATTAGAGCTAGCGCGCATTTTGAATGTTGTAAGTTTGTAACTTACATTAATGTACCAAACAAAAGACAAGATTCCGATTTTAGAGGTGCGTCATAGTTCTCAATATTTGACCTGTTTCAGAAACAACTGAATGAAGATTGCAACATGGCGATCGAAACGTCACAATGTTTATTGTGGGCAATGACGCACGGTTAACCTGAAAGCCGGAAAGCCTAGGAGGATACATTACATTAATATAGTACATCACACTTTATTTGTTAATTTTCATTCGTATCGCAACTCATTCTTGATGTTGGGATTTAATTTTCGGTCAGTGTAGCTAAGAAGCAAAATTTTATTAAGGCTTGTCTTTTCCAGCATTAATATTAATAAATTCTTTCTTAGAGTTTCAAATCACAAGTGTCAATTCTGAGAGGAATCCTAAATTAGACTAATTATAAATGTTAACAGCAAAGGCTCGTAACAATAAATTTTCGACATACTGTATATTGCGATAACTGACATCCATATTAGTGTAACTTCGCCATATAGTCGACTGGTTGTAAAGTTTATTCGCACAATAATGTAAACAGTCGTCAATTTGATTTCAAAAAGTTTTGCCTTTATTCCATAAAATCTTGAAGTATTTTACGAGAAATAGTGGAGAGGGGGCGCAAAAGTGAGATACTTTTCTGTAAATACTCAATGGGAATCATATATGAAAGCTAACGTATATGAAATAATGACGAAAAAAAGAAAATGTTTTATTTAAAATTGATTAATGTAATTTATAATTGTAAGTGAAATACCACAAAGAAAGCAAATGGGACATCGGAAGGATATACAGAAAATTACAAAATATGTGAACGCAGTTTTACCAAGGAAGAGAAAGAAGTTTCGTATCGCTTTTGGTATTCCTCGACCTAATTAATTCTAGAAGGTAGTTAAAATTTTCTCTTCGTATTCACTTTAAATGTCGATGAAGATTCTTTCTCAATTTCTTGTGCGAATTACTTTGTCTTTCTTCTTTTCGTGTTGTTTTCGGTGTGTGGAATAGAAAATGTTCATTGTTTATGTAAAATTGATATTTCTCTTGCAAAAATAAATAACACTTCTCTCACAATCATTTGCAAGACATAACTTTCAAGAAAATATTGTCGTCCTATACTCTTGACCCATTGACGCCGTTAGATAATTTTTATCACTTTAATTTGGAAAATGAGCACCGCCATTGACGTAATGCTCAGTGGCATTGTCACTAAAATACGTAAAGCGGTAACTTTACAACATTTATAAATAGAAGTTTAATTTTCAGAGGGATTTTTTTATAGCATTAGGGATTTAATTTCTTTGTATAACTCGGTTTATTTCTTGTGTATTTAGATGCAAAACTTTCTGAACAGAAAGTGCTTTGTTTAGGAACTATATTCAATTTTTATACAAAGAGGAGCGATTTGAAGTTCGTAACATTTAATAATAAATAATAAAATTATTGAACAAAATCAAAATTAACATTTTAACTTTGATACATATACATATGCTTGCGTCAATTCCAATAAATAAATATGCACAAGTGTCCCATTCAATGCCAAGGTAAGTTGTAATATTTAGAAGCTGTCCTATTCCTTAAACGCTATTGCTTAAATAATTAATAGTTCGCAACATCTTGATTTATTTTTTTGAACGCGCCTTTTGCTGAACGCCATTTGCCAACTTCTGTTTTTGGTGTGGACGCGGCTTAGAATCCGTACTCCCCTGAAGTTGGTCGCACAACTACCAATTAGCCAGTCACCAAAAAACTCCATACTTGCTCCGTTTTCCACAAACACTTTACAGATGTTAATAAAAAGTAGAAACGTTATTGGCCAGCATTAATTTATTAAAAAAGGTGTTAATGGTGATTTAATAACTTAATTTGGTAAAATTAAAGAGAGCTACTTGTAAATTCTGTCAATCGATTTCCTGACGTATGTATACAACTACATAGTGCGATATTTTTTCAACGTTTCAAAAGAAAAATTCTATCCTAGCCGCATTTCTTTGTGTATTTTAACGATGTTCAACCAATCCAATACCTTGGGGACCTTCGGGACCGCTACTACCACCCCGAGTAGCGCAAATCCGATGAAAGATTTTGAGGTTACTTCCCCGCCTGACGATTCCATCAGTTGTTTGGAGTTCTCCCCTTCGACGATACCTCAAAATTTCTTAATTGCCGGCAGTTGGGACAACAACGTGAGATGCTGGGAAGTGGAACAAACAGGGAAAACGGTTCCGAAGTCTATGCAAACTTGCGGGGGACCGGTTTTGGATGTTTGTTGGAGTGATGATGGGACTAAGGTATGTTTTGATGTAATTCTTTTGATTTTATTGATAAATAGTAGAATATAAAAGACAATTTTACAATCACAAGCTAAAAGTCCCAATGAATTTCTTTGTTATTACAAATGCGAATTCTTAAATCTACTTTGAACAAAAGTATACTTTCATTTTTGAGTTCTGCACAAATTATTGTATTTAGTTTGTTCTTAAGAACTTTTTGCTAGTATTTTGCACTAATTATGGTTATGCATAGTTATAGTTTTCTTCATTATATACACGAATTTTCTAATAGGTTTTTATGGCTGGCTGCGACAAACAAGCAAAAGTGTGGGACCTGGCGAGTAATCAAGTGATTCAAGTAGCTGCTCACGACGCTCCCATCAAAACTTGCCATTGGATAAAAGGATCTAATTATTCGTGCTTGATGACAGGATCTTGGGATAAAACTTTAAAATTTTGGGATACACGCAGCGCGTCTCCCATGATGAGCATTACGTTACCAGAACGGTGCTATTGCGCTGACGTAGATTATCCCATGGCGGTTGTTGGAACTGCAGGACGACAAATAATCGTTTACCAATTGGAGGGAAAACCACAAGAGTACAAGAGGGTGGAGAGTCCGTTGAAGTACCAACACAGATGTGTGGCAATATTTAGGTATATGTATAGGACAGAAAGAATTCTAAAATATCACTTACAAGAAAGAAGTTCATGAATACTGTAAAAATTTCATTTCTCCATTTGATTGATTGATTAAGCAGTAATAATAGCTCAACAGATTCAAAATTGCTGTATAAGATCATCATCCTAAAGTATGTAACTTCATTTAGATAAAATTTTCAGAAAACTCGTTTTCTTAATACAGTCACTTTTTACCGGGAGATGCGCGGGTTACCATTTGCTGCTGAAAAATAAAATTTTACGACAAATTACATAAAAATCTCAATTACAGATACACGTTTCACGAATTAAGGCAAAAATTTTGCAGACTTGGTTATAAACTAAATGTCTGCTGCTAGGGATGTTTCAGAAGATATTTAAACATGATCATTTATTTTAACCTTGGTCATACCCTGTGTTGTATACGTTACAAATCAATAAATATAATTATTATTATTAATTCATTCTAACATACCTTCAAACTAACAAATATGAGAAAAGGTTCTTTAAGGCCTTATCAGATACTTTTTCATTTAAAATTTCATTATTTTTCCGAATATATAATTATATTAAGGCAGTTATTATTCATTGTGACCAGTTAATTATGAATATTATGCATAATAAAAATGTAAATTTAATGATCATTACAAACTTGAAATGTTTCTACTTTTTCTTTCATTTTTTATTAGTTAGAGGTTACAGCAATCTTCAGAAATTTCAATAAAGGCAAATTAATAATTAACAATTCACAGGGACAAGAAAAAAGCTCCAACAGGCTACGCGTTGGGCTCCGTTGAAGGTCGCGTCGCCATCCAATATGTCAACCCAACCAATCCGAAAGACAATTTCACATTCAAGTGTCACAGATCAAACGCGACGCCGGCCGGTTTCCAAGACATCTACGCCGTGAACGACATCGCTTTCCATCCGGTGCACGGTACTTTGGCGACTGTAGGATCCGACGGCTCGTTCAGCTTCTGGGATAAAGACGCGCGGACCAAACTCAAGCCCTCTGAGCTTATGGAACAGCCGATCACTAGATGCACGTTTAATCACAACGGGCAGATCTTTGCGTACTCGGTTAGTTACGATTGGAGCAAGGGGCACGAGTTCTACAATCCGCTAAAGAAGAATTATATTTTCTTGAGATCGTGCTATGACGAGTTAAAACCGAGGACGACATCCTAAATTTGGAATTTTCATTGGTATTTTTTTATAGCTAAGAATAAATATGTAATGATAAATTTTGCTTATAAATGTGTAGTAGTAATAATTATATTAAGGTAATAAAGTGATTCCTTTTCAATTATGTATGTTTATGTTATACTTTTATCCGCCATGCTAAGAGTCTCGGGTTCAAATCCCAGTATAAACAGTCGTACCCCCACTGTGCTTCTGAGGGCGTGTAAAGCTTTCGGTCCCCGGCAACCAGTAATGGTTGTTGCAGGATGTATACACTGACAAGCCAACGGCTTATTGCAGCGATTATACACCTCAGAAAAAAAAAGATGGAATGGATTTTCTTCACTACAAAAACAGTCCAAAATACCATTCTTGCACAAATAAAAAAACTACCTTCCTTTCCTGATTGATTCATAGCATCAAAATAAGAAACATTATTTAGAAGATGTTCATTATCCATACACAATAAACTTGATGTCTATTTTTGGCTATACGTTTTTCTCTTATTTTATTTTAGATAAAGTAATTTTTGAAGAAACCACATCATTTATAAATAATATTGATTCTACATTAGAAGCAGTTTATAAGTTAAATCACTTAATATTTAATTTAGCTTTGTTTCTTAATCATTTTTCTTAATTTCTTTTGTTTATATGTATATACTTTTTACAAACAGCATAAAACAAATAAATCACATTGAATAAAATCAAACACCTTACCTACTCGACAAATTCTATTATATTTACAAACAACCGTTTACTAAACAACAACGCAAAAGACATCAATGTTCTCCATGTCCATGACCGTGGTGTTGATCGGGAAACAACTTGTCGTAAGCGGCAGTGCCTACGACAGTTGCCACTACCGCCAAGACACCCCATTTGAAACCGGTGAAGAACGTACGTGACACTCTACTACCTAGTGTTCCGAAATTTTTGGCTTCGTATCGCCACACTTCGTTTCGTAACCATGGATCTTTTAGCCCTTGAGCAGCCAAGGCCCGCTGAGTGCTCAGAAGTTGAGGTATGTTCTCTACTTTGTAGATTTTGTAGTCGGGTATCGTGTAAGGGTCGCCCTGGTGACCGTGGCCCATTTCTTTAAATATTTCAGAGTAGTGTGCGAACAGCAATAATTAACCTAAAGCAATTTGTATAAATACCTGCAATATATTTATAGGCTACTGTTTATAAATGAGTTTATTATGTAAGTTTAATGTAAGAGGTGCTGCAATTGCATACGAGGCTAATGTCGCAGTTATAAATCAGGATAGGTAACATTAGAACCATAATATGTGTGGTAAAAATTAAGTTTTGAAAAAATTGTTGGAATTTTTAGTTTTGTTTTGTACAAGTTGAACATTAAATAGTTAATAGTTACTACGTTTACTTGCTAGAGAAACAATAGTGTATCAACTCAATGTTGGTTTGGTAATCCTGATACTATAACGGGTGAAACATCTCATATACGTATATCGATTAGCCAAGAAATAAGCAATACATTGTTGTTTTTACTTCCATTGCTATTGGTTCCTTTAGATTAACGTCACAGGATATTGACAACGAATTACGCTTTTCTACTTAATAGCCGTATTTAATTAAAGAATTTCAAATTTGAAGATTTATGAACCTGAACCTTTTGGCATATATCAAAATAAACCAAAATTAGAAGCCACTCGTGGCCTTGAAATATTTAGCAGGATATTGGCGAAAATCGTGTGATGTCAGTATGTAGGAACCAATGGCAAAAGACGTAATAATAACACTTTCTTATTGCATATTTCTACATTAATAGATATGTAAAACACATATACAGTGCTTTTTTAACCACTGAACACTTCCCGATGTTTAAAAAAACAAGTCAATTGCGTTGGTGCTAGTAGGCAACAACATGACACGACAACAAAATTGTGATTCGAGGAAGTTGTAGCAAGAGTTTTAAGGAAAAGGCCAATGTGCCTAATCAGATTCCAGGAGGTATTTACCAATGTGCTCCTACTGCACATCCCTTCCACAGCCCTCTCTATTTTATTCTTGGTTGCTGCTCCAGCTTGTACCCTTTAGATACAGATGGCAGCATGTCGTCATTTCTAGATCGCATGTCACGGACCTTCATGCGGGGCACGGACGCTAGCGGTTTGTTATTTCGTTTTGGGACTCTGTTCGGTCGTGCAAACTGACCACTCGAGTCTTCGACGACAGTCAATAAAATTCCTCCGAAGTACAACATAGCAACGTCGCGCTGAAAAACAACGAACCGCCGGAAACAAAACGCGATCGTCGCGCACGGCTTACCTAAACTTTTCTTCGCGAATTGTGCTCCCGCGTTCCCGGCGTTGCTAAAATGTGAAATGATCAATTAAAAGCTGTGTTAATTTGCGGTGTTTCGTGACCATGGGGTATCTATGGGTATCCGTTCTCCTTATGTGTAGCTTGTTAGTGACTGTTTTGCCGGTGCGATTGGATAAAAGCGTTAAAAATCTAAACAGTACAGGTATTGTTATTGCTTATTTGAAATATAGTTGTAGTTAATGAATTAATATATGTCGTGGAGTGAAGGTAAGCAGGTGTAATTGATATTTTTGTCTTTTTGTACTTGCGACATAACCTGTCCTTGGTCTTCGTGCGGGATTTGTTTAAAATGTATTTTCGTAAACGTTGCTACAACAAAGGTTATCTGGTAAGCTTGCAATTAAAAACGCCGCTTCTTGTCCGTCACTTATTTTTAGTGATAATCTTTGGCAGTAAGTCTAATTGCCAGCAATTTTATGGCTGCGCGTAAATTTTGTTACAAGACCGTTGTTCTCGTTCATCAAAGAAAACACAGGCATAATATTTTATTGTAACGCTGCAATTACGCAGTGTTTATAAATATTTTGTTATAAATTCTTCAAATTCTCTCAAATTAAACATTTAGAGAAGAAGCGTTAAACCGTTAAATAGATATCGTCAAATACGGTGTAACAAAAATAGCAGTTGCAATAAATAAGGTTAATATTGAAAGTGTAATAACAAGTTATTGTGATAGTTAACTTTCTATTTCGTTGTAGGAACGAAAAAGATACAAAAAATATGTATTACCAGGTCAAAAATACAAAAAAAATCAAGCCAATTAAATTTGACCTAAAACTGTCTTTTTATGATCTTATATTTAAAGACATTTTTACAATGACTGCTTTTAAACTGATTTGAATAGTTTATTGAAATTTCTCATATACAATCTTTCATTTGAGAGGAAGGTATAATAAAAACTAGTTTATTTGTCTATGACCATCGTTTTCTTATTTTTCCCGAGGTACATATACAGCCTGATTTTAAATATGAGCCAAAATTTATAGAATCTTATTCTTTGCCTAAAAAAGGGAAATTTCTCTATACGATATTTAGTAAATATCTTCTAGCAGTAAAATGGCAATTGATTAATATTTCATTAGTCTCCGAGTAGCGTTACGGAATGAAACACACGTTAATTTTTATAAGAACTTTTTAAAGGACCAGTTTATGAGTTTCTAAAAATATTCGTTCTTTCTCGGATAGTCATTTTTTAGTCTCAAACCATTTTATTTCTTTTGTTCTTTTCATAACGTTAATATTTTGAAAGAAAAAAAAAAGGACAATAAAAATATACTGGTTTTACACAATCAAATAAATACTTGAACAAAGTCAAGCTAGATACGAATTTCTTGAAATTATTGAATGGTACTACACTGCCTAATTTGTGCTGTCAATTTATAACAGTACTGATCTTATAAATCGAGGGATTTTATCTGCTGCCAACTTTCAATCTTTTAATGACAGTGCGATTACTTTTAAAAAAGCGAAAATCTGAACGTCAAAAGACCACGCTTTCACATAAATTCACGTTAGAAGGCACACAGGATCACAAAGCATGCTTACGAAAACATATACAGTGCCTTCATAAATGATTGAAAATTTTCAAATAACGCGCCAAAAAATCGAAAGTTCTTTTTATTATTTGGGGTTTGCAAAT
>JAUIMR010006022.1:0-13170 GCA_032191635.1 Sarophorus costatus
GATACAATTTTAGAAACATAGAAATAGTCGAAAAATGATTTGGTTTGTCGAAGTACATACATTTATATTTTCAGGGTAAGCATTTTAAGCTATTATATTGATCATATTATCAATAATTACTAATTAAAAAATTGCAATTTACACAAAATTTAAAGAATACACTTGGTATTGTGTATTGGAAATCAACATTACTATACTAAAACATGGTCTATTCTCATCTAGAAGGAAAGTGAAAGGTATAGCTGATAAAGGTAATTCCCAGTTTTAGAATCCTAACAATAAAATTTTACTTATATGGCTGTATTCACTACAATTTTGTACACATCGTAAAAAAGTTTTAGAACTACCAATACTAGGAATGAATGTCGATTAAAAGGTAGTTTAGAAATAACTCACCAATATATCAAAAATATCCCTTTGATGAACATGAATCGTAATTAACGTTTCAAATTTGGTTCTTTCAATCTTTGTCAAATCTCTAGTGGTTTGATCAATTAAAGTGTTCAACAATTCCAAGAATTTATTATTTGTCTCAGGCATAATTTTCTTATCGTGTCGAGCTTGAACTAAAGCCACTTCGGCATCTCTAGTCCAAATCATTTGTAAACCTAACAAGCCAATTTGCGCCGGCATTTTATCCAAAAATTGCAGCAAGTTAAAATTCGCATCATTAATCATAACATAAGACTGCCTTATTATGGAATGTAGAGAGGTTTGAGCTGTGACAAGCAATTGTTGCAACCAAATTTCAACACTTCCTTCAGCCCGTACAGCTTTTTCTAGTTGTATGAGTTCGCCCTCCGATGAAATTATAGCTGTCATCTTATTGTATTCTATATCGTGAAACTTGACCGATTTGGTGTTGTCGAAAATAGACAGTAAATGGTTTTGAATCGTGTGAGAATCGGAAGCTTGTCCCAAAATTTCCAACAATGCAGGGTCGGAAACAAAGAAGAATCGCGGAAACATCATGCGTTTCTTCTCTAAGTAACCACTCAACGATCTTTGACATAGTTCTAACTGTTCTTGAAGATGAGGCAATAAATTTTTCAAAAGATCATCACCGACACAACAGGAAACAACACCTGGTGTCTCATGTGCTCTTTGCATGATCTTCTGCCACGATTTATCGATTTTAGAAAACCTTTTAGCTTCCTTCGGAAGTTGTTTCGCGATATCTCCGCCGACGAAAACAGCTTCTAAGTAAACCCACATATTTTGAACTAACAACCATCTTTCTAAGATTTCATTTGTATTTGATAGGTCGTGTACCCATTGCTGGATGTGCTTTTTAAATGGCGCATTGTATCTGTTAGATAATAATGATCCCAAAATCATTAAACTATCTTCTAGTTGACCAATAGTTTCCGCTGTGGTATCACCTCTCAATAATAATTCCCCTCTATTATTGAATGTTTGGAAAGTTAACTCTTGCAATGACCATTCATTTGTAACTTGTCTTAATTTTGCTTCAATGTCTCGTTCTTTCATAGCGGAAATACAAATATCTTCAATGTCTTCTTTATGTTGAAGCAAAGGTGCTTCTAGTATATGTTTTAAACAAAAACCATCATTATCAAATTCAAAAACGTGATGTAAAGAATCCATGATCCTCTGCCAATGTCTCTGTTTCATTGCTTTATTAGCCATTAGCTCTAATAATGGACACATATCATTAAAGTCATCTATAGTTTTCTTTAATGCAAAGAATGCAGGCCACTCTTTTAAACCTTTCGGTAGTTTTCTGCATCTATTTTGAAATTCCATTAACTCATTGTTGATCTCTTCAATGTTGACCTCTCCCCAAGGAATATCGTAATAACTACTAACGCGGTCAATAACATCATTGTACAACTTGTATAGTTTCTGTAGAAGATTCAATTCTTTTCTAATTTGAGCGAACTCGGGATAATCAGTTTGCGGCAATCCAAAAAGTTCTTCTCCGCTTTGATACGTTTGTAGTTTTCTCCACATTCCTTCAAAGCGATTTTGGAAGAGTATCAGTCTGTCAGATGCTTCCCTTGGGGCCAATCCTGATTCCATTGGACCGGCGTGTTTATATTCGTTGCAATAGTCGATTTTATCTTTTTTGAATTGTTCCAAATTTTGACGTAACTCCGCTTGGAACTGCGGTTGCATATCCAACAGTTTACACTGGGTACTTTGGGCTTTGTTTAATAGTTTCGACCAGGTATATGGTAGGTTGTCAACTTGCTCTAGAGTCTCGCGCTCTACCACGACTTCATATCTATTGAGAACGTTGAAGGCCTCCTATAAGTAAAACAAAGAGGACAAATCGTTTAACTACTGTGTTATAAAGCTCAGCTTAACATTAGTTATTATTAATTTCTAATCTGACCGGTGCGTGCTGTTTTTATCAAAAAAAATTTTATAGTTCTTTGAGCAAGAATGTCTGTAGTTATTTGTAGTCAGCAAAAATAGCTGTGCTGAACGAGACATTTACCGTGTCTCAGATAAGAGTCTTGATAATTTTCGCAGTTTGTTTTATTAGATATACACTTAGTCCGACTATGTTTTCTGTTTGTTTTGCCTATAGGGAATTTATTATATTTAATGCTTTCTCAGGAGTCGTTTGGAGAATGACGAATGCTCTGTTTTACAGACGTGTTAAAAAAGTGCTCAGGAGGCATTTGAGATGTTGGGAGACTGCGTGTTAGGGATAATGGATGCTGAAGTGAAGCAGGAGTTAGAATGTTTCCCATTTTTTATTTTGTGATAATTCTCTTTTAGAGCTTCTTGGTCAAATTACACAATTTTAAATTATACAATTGTAAAAGAAAACTTTGTAGTGGACACACTAAGCATACGAGCGCAAGTACAAAAATACAGAAGTCCATAACCCCAAGTTAGGCAACTCATAAAACGTCTTTACAAAAGGCCTTGTGTAATAAAATATATTGTACTTATCTTAAGATTACGTTTGTTTTTACAAAAACTAAAGTGAACAAAACTACACGACTATAAAAGGCATAGAAAATATTGTTCGGTATTTTTCAATCAATAATAATAAGTTAACCAAAAATCGACAACATTCAATCATAAAATTTTGATTTTTGAAATTTTTCTTAACAAAAAGTGATTTTTAACACAATTTTTAACTGATTCTCGTATCATCGAACTTCTTAATAGAAGAAAGTTAAGAAAAGAAACCAATATTGTATAATAGCATAATAGTTCATGACAGACGCATAAGTAGTAATCATATATAAAATTTCAAACAACGGTTTGTTAGAGGTTCACAATTAGAACCGCTTCGCATTCCTACATTGATTTCTTCTTACCTCAATTGGCTCAATTTTCAATTCCATGTCTACTTCTTGTTCTCTAATCCTTTTTAGTGTCTCCATAATCATTCTAACATCATCTAAATCACGAATAGGCTTATCCAGTTTTCTTCCCATCTCACTAATTACAGCGTAAACATAGTCCATTTCACGTTTGTATTTTTTCTTCATAGCCTGGCCAATCCTATAAGAATCAAATTAAAACATCATACATATTTAGTTTTGAATATTTTACTTATGAGTGCAGCATTTAATTTCTGTTATTAAACTATACTTCAACTTTTCTGTAGATATTGCTAAGCAGTTACCAATAAGAAAAACATCCAACTCCGTGGATAGACGAGTGTCAAGTTCACTATGCTTCCTTAATGAAGACTCAAATTCAATTAGCGAATTATTGAGTAGATCTCTTTGGGACTTTTCATTTCTCCATAAAACGCTATAAGGTTTCCAACCTACCAAAAAGTTTGACAAGTCCTCAAAAATATCAAATAATTAGCACGCGATATCTTTTAACCTACAGGAGAACTAACTTGTTTCATGTCTTGAGTACAAGTAGACAATAACGACAAGGTCTTCACGACTTCTTTATTTTCCATTACGTAATTGTAAAAATTTTTGCATTGAAACGGAAAAGCGGGTTTCTCTTCGGTCGTCAGCCTGTAGAACTTTCTTCTTCTCGTTCTGAAGTCTTCTTCCTTGGATTTTGCCACAATTTTTCCGAAATTCTGACGAGAACGAGATACTATATCCTTTAAGGCGGTTGACGGACCGACCAACTTTTTCCAAACGGATGCTTTCTGTGGTGTCTATTTTATTTTTGAGTGTATGTACATATCATGCGTTGTGCGAATTGTGATTGTAGGTATAACGATAAGTAGTGGAAGAATATATATATATACAGTGTTTTGGTGGTGTATTGATTGTTTAGTGTGATTGTGTAGAAAAAAAATAGAATTAATAATCTCGTTCAAAATTGATCCTAAATCTATAATTTTTTGAACTTTGCATTATTGAATTGCGTTAACTGACTAATTAATTAATTTGTTAACAATAAGTCAATATAATCAAAAGTACATTTTGTAACTGCTCATTCCGTTCTTACAGAATCTTTTCTCTAGGACCTTTTTAGTAGTAAATTTTTAGACGAAATTTAAATTTTAGTAAACACAATCCCTAATTATTTTGAATTATTTTGCTTATTAATAGCTTATTAACTATTGAAGTGTCCTCTCTTCAATTACATGATTATGAGAGAAAAATGTGAAAAAGGGAGAACCTTTTGTTTTCCTCCGGTCCATTGAGCAACGCCCTTGGCCACTGACGTAATATGTTTTCCAGCCAACACTAGAACCTCTTGCACATCGTCTAATGGAGGTTGAATAGCCACTTTTGGTATCATCAGCACGGCGTTCAACATGAAGACGGGGCCTTCTTCACAAAGTTCTGTGACACACTTACCTTATTGTACTGTCTATGTGCTTTTTCATTACCGTACCTGACATACTAAATCTTTTCCTTATAACGTCTAAGGATTGGCGAGTAACACGAATCAACACATCGATAACTTTTCTACTGTAATATCGCCTCATCTCACACACCGCTCCCTTGACCATATCCTGCATGGCCTTGGATAAACCACCTCCCAAGAGGATGTGGGGTGTCTCAAAGCATTCGTACACCAAACTCCAATCTGATTGCTGTTGGCTTGTAGAACTGTCAGCGTCATTATGACCATCGAGTGATTCGTCTGGATTATAATATTAATAACAATACTATTTATTGTGCACATTTGTGTGAACAAGTTTATGTTTGTATTCAGCACAAATGGCTGTTCTTTTATACAGCCATAACCTATACATTTACTGTAGGAAGTTCCAACTACCGAGAACAGCATTTTTATGCAAAGCGCATATCATCCAATATAACATTTACTGAGAACCGCGCTATGCCTCAAATATTTTTTTAACATGGCTGCTAAACTGCCTATTATTGGATATGTGAGTGTTCGTAGTCATCTCAATATAGGATGACATCAAGAAATGTTTCTACTAAGGATTAAGATTATTTTGTATGTATAATCAAATATAATTTATATTCTGATCCTTATCAATCATTATTCTTTCAAATGGGATACCTGCATATTATTGCATTATTTAATTCTTTGTTAATTTTAAATATCATTTTAATAATCAAATCTAATTATAATCTAATTATAATCTAATTAGTATTATTTTGGCATTTTGAAGCTTTAGAAAAAAGAAACGTTTGCAACGCCTTCAAGTATTCTAAATATCATCAAAACTACGACACATAAAAGATGAGATTTTCGTTGTTTGTTCAAATATCAAGAATGCATACTTAAAAAGTGATTGAGTATGGTTTTTTGAATTTAAGCATGTTTAATAACAGATAACTTGATTTTATAAATGGAACTGTATACATTATTACACAGAACTGATGCAGAATCCACTCATTTTTCTATTTCGTTAATGTGTGTCGATATCTATCTCCAATGGCTTTCAGGACATTCACAATTTTCTATTCAAAAATTGCCTACAATTCGAGATCATCGATGTTTATCAAAACTTGCGCTAACAAAAGCAATTGTTGTAAAACTTTTAATATTGATTTAATTGTTGGTACGCTTTCGTGATATTGATAATTAATTATAATAGTAGTAGAGCATAATGTTTACAAGCAAGTATGTTACAACTTCTTACTTTCTTCACGGGGTGCACGTAAAAGAACGCAATTAGTGATACTTACATTTGCTGGAAAAAAGCGGATATAGCGGTAAACTTTCAAATTAACACGTAGGTTGCTTAAGGTATCTTTGGTCAGATCTTTTAACTAGAAAGAACATCATAATCCGGGCGGAAAATACTTTTTATGATAGAAACATAATAAAAAAAAAGTTCTAGAAATCGAACAAATCACTGATAGCTATTAAAAGTGTTGTTAAATATAGGTTCGTGTCATATGGAATTAATGACTGTTACATAATGCTGTTATCGCTTCAATAACAAAATTATTTTTAATCAAATCTTTACCCTCAGGAAACAAGTCTGACGTTTCGTCGGAATCAGGTTCGCTCCCGTCAATTCTCGCCTTTCGAACTAAACAAAGGATCTCTTCCACAGCCTCTTCCACCATAAGACTCTTTCGGTGTAATTCGAGAGCACCGTTACGACAAACCATTTCTATACTATCGCAGAAATGCTCTACTGTCCACGGAGAATCGCCTTTTTCAGGCAATGTATGCAAAGTTATGTTCTGCATGCTATTCAGCACTTCCAAGACTCTATTGGTGTATACGTCGTGCACTCTAGTTACCTGAAAATAAAACACATTCTGTAATGCACTGCAATGAATTATACTTAATTCTATTTGAATTATGCGTACTAGCACTTTAAAGTTGTTTGTAGTTTCGTTTACTTTATCTACATAGTCCTTCCATTCGGCAGAAACCCAGGTCAATTCTTTTAATCCCGGTTCTATGATTTTAGTTAGTACGGACAAATGTGGAAGAAACAAAGGTCTAACTTCCAATTTCACACTTTTCACGACTTCAATAAAATCGTTAATAAGAAATTGTAAAGAGTCCTTAATCAAATTGAAATGATCTTGCTTCACGTACAGAGTTAGTGCAACCATTGGTACAGATAAGTCCATTTTAATCATCAGATCTGATTCTCTAATCAATAGTGGAATTGTTGGATGGAGGTTAACTATCAATTTTTGCGCTTCTGGACAAATCATTAGTAGCTTTCTCGTTAGGCAACGATCCACATCCCATACGTGTTGGTTCATCCATACTGCCACCATATCGTCTTCATAATGTTGTAATGTCTTTTCAGCAGCTTTATGTCTTTTGGATAATTCTACTGTGGCTGGCAGAGTTTTTAGTATATGATGAGTAGTGACACTTTCCAGTAACTCTTTCAAGTGGCACACTAATGACCTTGCCCATTTAATACGACCCGCTATAGGTGGAAACATCCTTGGAACAGGTGGGTCGTCCTTTTGTTTTCTGTACAATTTTATAATTCTGTCAACTTCTTTTTCACAATATTTCAAAATTCTGTCGTGCTTCTCGTTCATTTTGGTAAGAGGGATTTTATCGCTAACTACCTCAAATCTAGTCAGAAATGTTATACCTTGTGGAGTTTCCCACACACTTTCAAAATTGACCTCTATAATGTTAGCTATGTTTTCCTTCAACTGGTCTAATTTCCAGGTGAAAGTTTCAAAATCGGCGTCGAATTCAGAGTTTCTCTGGTCTAAATAATCGTATTTTTTATTCATTACGGTACCTTTAATTTCTTCAAATCTTTTCATTGCTTCTTCCAACGCTAGGGTCAAAAATAAATAGGTTAATTATCAAACAGTTTTCCAAGACGTTACCTTCTCCCATTAAAAGACCTTCCATTCTCCTTTGAAATAAATAAGTATAATCATCAATCATGTCGAACATAGAAATTATTTTGCCCAATCTTCCACAGAACGCATTGAATTTTCCAAAAATGTAATTCTCCGAGAAATTAAAACTATCGTCATCCTCTAAAATTTCTTGACTCCTCACATTTGCGTAAGTCTTCTGATAGACGCGATTCAATACAATGCAGTTGGTTAATTTTTGCTTTATCTCTTGCCGATCTTGGCTCCATATAGTCTCGTTACCTCTACGGTTAATGTAATCTTTGCAAGTTTCTATCATTTGATTAGTTATCTAAAGATAGATATTACAAAGATTAGGAAAAGTATGTACTATACGCTTAATATGTTGCTTACTTTAACCATAAGTGCAGAAGTTCGTTCAGAAGTATTGTAAAATTGTGAAACTGTATGTATTAAGCGTACTGTTTGTAAGAGTCCCAAGAGTGAATCTTGCATTTTGACCTGCAACAAATTGAGTAATTTATAAAACCCAAAACTCTAAAAACCCACAACTTTGTTAGTAAGCAGTAGATATAATGGTTCTAATTATGAAAGTTAGTGGCTATTCTATGCTCACTGACTTTAACTTTCTGCATTGACTCATTTTAGAGGTTAACACATTATTCGTTTAAATAAATAATTAAGAAATAACCTAAAATCCTCGTCAATAATTGATCAATATTGTCTTTTAAACTTCATTAAAATCCATTATTAAAATTCACAGCAAGCAATGACGATTTCTGCAAAAATCTATGAAATGCGAACAATTTTTTTGTTTATTTCACACTTATCCTAAAATATTGGGCAACGCTAGACAGAATAGAATGTTTCCCATAAGCTTGAAAACAAAGAACTTCTCCCTTCGCGAACGTTGCCAATACTGTAAAGAGAATTACAGTATTGCCAACGTTCGAGTCAAGAGAATTAAAGATCTCTTGAGATTAACTAAGATCAGAGAAGCTGCATTATCCATAAAAAATTCCAATGAAAATTTATAGTAGTATTAGTAGCATATGGAATATCCATTCTTTATCATTTGTTTTATTTACTTTTGTGGTTTACATGTTTCGGTTACAAAGGTAAAGATGGTTTGTAACCAAAACATGTAAGGTAGAGAAATTAGAACACTTGGTAAACAACTTTTTATTAGTACATGATCTTTTATTATTGAATACAGAAATTATTTGTTAAAATTTCAATATCATAATTTATACTTTGTTATGTTTTGCACAAATGTTTCTTTTATAACAAAAGCAGGATGATTTTCTTTTAAATATCAAGTTTAAATGTTTCACCAAATTAAAATAAGGAGATGATCGCTTCCGGAGAGAGGAATTAAACTATTAGTATATGTCGAAGACCAAAGGTAGCGGGAACGTTAACAAAAATAATCCAAAACGGTATGGGTTATTTTTGTCGGATCCTAGTGTTCATCTTCATAGAGAGCACTACTTACGGGGTCATCAAGATACAATGAATGACAATTTTTCTCCAGTGCTTGAATAAACTTTGCATTATCTTTAGCTTCGTTATAGCAATGTGTAATTTTCGCATCAGTTTCTTTCCATTCTTTTAAAACTTTTGATCTAGCTAATTGCAAGCACATTATAGTCATCTGCACCTCCTTTGCTTGCACTTGATTAACTATTTGTGAAAATTGCGCACCGCGTTTCTTCCAATATTCGAGCTCGTCTTGTGGACCTTGAAGAAAAAAAAAGAAAGAAAGGTATATTCAATGAACATTTTTAGAAATTTTTACCCGAGCTATCGTTTTCTCTGCGTATCTGATCACTTTCTTTGAGTATTTCGTATAGCTTCTTTATCCATTGTTTAATTCTATCTTCCAGCTTCATAATAAATTCAGGCCTCTTCGTCATTTCCTTCAAATCATCAATTGCGATATTTGCAACTATAGTAGCTCCATCGTCAAATAAATTTGGCTGGTCACAAACTTCTTCACATACTAATATGCAGAATACATTGTATTAGACTTTTATTTCTATAGGTAACAAGTATATGGTTATATTAAATGATTATAGTACATTTTTCTGTATTTACAACGAATCTTTTATTAACGATTTCTTATTACATGCATTTGTACTTTCATTGCCGAATGGAACATTTATGTTCCATAGAATATTTGCTGTTTTATATATGTTGAATCCCGTAACGTTCGAATTACTGAGAGCAATTTTCGGATTACTCAACAAAAATACATTTATATGAGGTTCGAATTGGCGGAGTTTCGGATACATATTAAAAAATACTTAAATGCAGATATTTGAAAACTATCAGAACTGACATGAATTATGAGTATATTCCTGAGACATTTTTTAATGCTTCCGACTTTCACCGTTTTAAGTGAAAATAGAAAACCTTAATTTTAGACATCAATCGATCACGATAGATCTAATACATACCTCTCAGAGCACTACAAAAAGATCTCAAACCAGGCAACAGCTGATTTTTCACCATTGGACAGTTCACTGCATCGTCTTCGGATTCAGGGCTTGGATGAGCAAGGGCTTCCATAAACACGTGTTCTATTATTCTTTCAATGGTCGTAACCAGTCCAATTTTTTCTGCATCTATTATGCCGCAGTATAGATCCTGTAATCGACGCGATTTAATCAAGAGGAAACTGATCACAGCATACTTACCTTTTGAAAGCCTTCTTCGGGCAGTTGTTTAGTGGTGTTTGTTCTAAATATATAAATACAGAGTCCTGTTAATGCGACTTCCCAACCGTCCGTAAGAAAGAGTTTCTTTTTCTTAGTGACCGATGTAGAGGTTGCTTGCGGTCGTGAAGGTCCAGGAACTTGTCTACTGGGACCCGGTTTAGGTTCAGTCTGTGCTTGATGCTCAGTTTCTTCTACGTCTTGATAAAACCACATCAATTTTGATCTCATATTAGGTAGAAATAGTTGATTTATTTCGTCCAACTACAATTGCGTCAAACTATTAACAACATTAAAAGGTTCTCACAAAATAAGTTGGTATACGATTAGAAGAGTAAATATACAATATACAGAAAAAGAAGGGAAGATGCTTTTTGTTCGTGCGAGTACGCGTCATGTTGTGGACAGCAACATAAAAAAGATCATGTATAAAGAAGATAGCACGCAAGAATACCGCGGTAAAGAGCATGCTTCCAACTCGTATAACGTTTCATATTAAGAAGTAGCACGTGATTTTTAATTAATTTAAAATAAAATGTCGTTCCTTTGGAAACCAAGTTTTTCTGTCCACGGCAGGCACACATATACAAAAATAGTGATGCCATACTTAATTCTTTCTGAATAAACACATTAAAAACTGCAGCAGATAAAGATAAGGATGGATTTTATAGAAAGGTCGATTTAATAGTCCAGAACATTTTAAAAATTGTTTCCAATAAAGTTGGCCGTGTAGTCTTGGAATGATATAAATAAGTTGTTTATACACCGTTCCAACAAAATCACAAAATTGCACTCTATAGTGTAAATAAACAGTGTAAATGCTAAAAGTAGAGAAGAACTGAAAATAATACTTTTTGTGAATATTTATTTCAATATTGCTTGTGTTTACTGCCACTTTGTCCTTTATGACTTGCTCGGAATTCTACATTTTTGCCCTTTTTGCTTCAGAATAAATTGCTTATTAGAGTTTGAATTTTATAAGTTTGTCAATTTAATTTTCTATTTGATTTCTCTGATTGCTACTTACAACCAGCGTCGGCAACTATCATTCTACATGTTCTTACTGATAAATCTTAAGCAAACATTTAAACTATTTGAATATTACCGGAGGGCCGTTAACTATGATACAAATATTACACACAAATATTGCACTTATGGTAATTTTGATTCATACCATATCAGCTTCAAAAACATAATCCATAACCTCATGTCGAGTCAATCCAGTGGCGTCGATCAAGAGCTGAAACGCGAACTCCAAACGGGGGTCCATCTCCCCGCGTCTCGCCTTGCGTTCGCATTCTTCCCGGCGGCGCTACAAAAATGAAATCATCAAGTCAAGGACATATTTTCAATTCCATCTGTTAATTGTCAGATGCCACGCGAACGATCTTGTTTATCACTCATCAACTCTATAACAGATTATGGCGTAAAATCACGCGACAATAATCCAGAATAAACTATTGTGGGATGTTTTAATTTGATATATTTTTTTTTAATGTAATTTATTATATTACGAGCAGCTAAAATTATATTATAATGGATAATAGGACAATACAGTAGCCAGATAACTTATTGAAATAAATAAAAATAATTCCTTAGTAATATTCAGTTTTGGGCTGCTTCTCAATATATACCTTGTAGTTAATGTGTACAGCCAATACTTCTTTCCAATTAATTTAAAAAGTACTATTTGGTGTTGTGGCAAAGAATTTATAAACAATCTTATCCAGAAATTGAAAACAATATAGCCCCAGTTATGTACGGTGCTTGTAAGACCAAGACATCCATAAAGTCAAGGTAGCATTGGCCGATCGAACCAATTCAGTATATCTCAAAATTTAAATAGGGACTTCAGAGTAATAGTAATAACATATGTGACTTGGAATGAGCAAAGGAACCGATTCTCACATGTTTAAATCTAACAACTCCGTTGGCGCACAGTTATCCCTCGAATAGCTATGGAACCAAATCATCATCAATATTGCCTCAGAAGAAATCACAATTTTCGACCAGTTTTCAAGATATTCACGAAAAAAGTTTTTGACTTTATGTTTTTTCCCTTAAGTAAATAAAATGAATTCAAAATTGCGCAGAATGCAAATTGGACATTGGGAAAACATTTGCTCGATAATTCGCTATAATTAATTCGTAATTACTGCTTTTTGCAAGTTATCTCGGGAACGGGAAAAAATGTCCGGTAGGGGACTTAAGAAAACGGGAACTTTTGTTATTTCTCAACGGTTTTCGGTCTCTAAAGTCCTAGAGTTCCAGATCACATATACTGATAACTTAGTTATCTAGTTATAACTTATACTTATAACTAGTACTAGCAATGTATAATAAATTCACTAAAAATATACCTATAAAATCTGGGTCAAAAATGTCCAATAAAAGTTTTCTGAAACGGTGACTCAGTATTGCCGATTTTATCCCTATCTTTGATATATAGCGATCGCACGCACGCAATATAAAAATGCAAAATAGTCCTATAGCATGTGACACTGCGGTATATGAAAGTTTTTAGATCAGAAATCATCTTCCTGCATATAACCTGTACATGTTTATTGATTGGTTGGAACTAATTTTATTAATCTTTATTTAATTGTTTTAAATATACTCAAAAATAGACTATAACATATTTTACGGATGATTAACACTTATTGTTAGTCAATCAACTTTCCAACTGTGTTTGATAAACTGTCGTAGGCTTTCACTGCTATATTATCTGAAACAAAAGAAAAAATTTC
>JAUIMR010006460.1:0-12936 GCA_032191635.1 Sarophorus costatus
CTTCAGAAACAAGTTCGAAGTTGCTTTCAATTGTTTGGCTCGGAATGCAAAAAGAAAATGTCAATAACAATTCTATCATATGATTTAATGATGTTCTAATGGTTTTGAATGCGCTGATTTAGTTTAATTATAGTATTAGTGTTCTGTATTCTTTAATTCTGTATTCTTTAATATGCTAATTTTTCTTAGTAATTAAGATGTATTCTTCCTGTAATAAGCCTGGCTGCTGACAATAAATATTATTATAATTTTTATTAAATTAACTGCATTTTAATTGTACTATGAATTAGCTTCCGTATACTTTGCGATAAAACGAAAATAAGAAAATTGGTACTACTACTATTTTTCGATTATCTAAATATTTCGATTGAAAAAATCTGTAATTAAAATATCTCGATTATATCTCTATTATAAAATTCGACCTAAAAATTGTACGAGGTAAGCAAGTTCAGTAACATACACATTTATGCGCGACTTCGAAATTATTAACAACACCGCCACTAATAGCGCCACTTAACAAGGGACGTACGTGCGGCTACACGCAGATTAGGTTTTATTCTCCGCAATTTTAAATAATCACTACTCTCCCGAAACGGTTTCCTCATCTCCCGCGGAATTGAATATCCGACGCTGCCGCCATCCGCAAACAAAACCAGATTAAGACCATTCCATCCGCCGCCGTCGTCGTCGCCTCGCGCGTTTCCGGCATATCCGTGCCGATCTCCGGGAAGAGAGGCGCGCACCCACTTACCGGGGCGCGGTCGTCGCATACGAATTCTACCTTAGCGAACCCACTATCCCCCACCACTTTCCGCCCGCTCGTTTCGACGACGACGGGGCGAGCGGAAGGCGAGCAGAGGGGTTAGGGAGGTGGGTCGAAGAAGGTGCGCCAAACGAACCCCGAGCGCGAAATTAACCCATAGGAGGGCGGCCCGCCTCGCCTTGCCCGCCGTGCCGGGCGTATTTACAGAGATCGGCACTTAATTTGCATAACGTCCGGGTTCCCGTAAATTTTATATCGCCGCCTCCACGTTCTTAAGTTGGAGGGGGGCGCGGTACGTGCGAGAAAGGCGCGAAATGGGCGCGCCGGTAAATATTTGAGTAATCGCGCGGTAAGCGTGCGGCGAAATGGGTTCGAAGACAACGCGGTAGCGAGGTGCGGCGAGTTGGCGATGCTCGGGGAAGGGTGGTAAGGGTAAACTCTTCGTCCGATAATGGCGCCGGTTCTTAAAGCGGTTTGCGGTTATTCCCCGAGACGTGTTACCGAGGGTTGGGAGGTTTCTGGTGCTCGATTCGATAATGGCGTGGTACCTGTAAGTGTGTTTTAGGTTTACCGTGAAATTCACCTTGTTCACTATCATACCTTTTAAATTACTTTCAAGGTTTTTGTCAAATTAAAATAAAATCCTTTTTGTGAGTTACAAAACAAATGTTTGTGAAAGATTGGATTTAGTCAGCAAAGTCGTTATTCTTTCAACGTCATAATTTTAAAAAAATTAATTAAGTTAATTATTCATTATACGACCAGTTAAAACTAACGATAATTATCAGCTATTCGCCATTGAATTTAATGTGTAATACTTGTAATTCTATAAGTAATTATTGCGTCATATTTAGTTTAGGTGATTCCTGTAGAATTTAAATGGAACATAATATTATTGTTTAATTATTTTTCAAAAACTATACGCCATTATAAACTTTTATGTTTTCGTGAATTCAACTTTTGATTGCGTTTTCCTAAGTTAAGTGTCTCATTTTTTTACTACATTGGTTAACACTGTTGGACAATAAACCGGAATGAATTACACAATATAAAACCTGCAGCAGCATGATGACGGTGACGCCATACTACCTTACTTGAAAAGCTAGTTGTTATGTTTGGTGGTAGAAGTCAATGAGATTGAAAGACCCAAAAATAAACAATGAGTAAAGCTGTGTAGTTTAAAATCATTGTCACTTAACGTCAAATTCAAGTAGCTTATTAATCTCAGAGTAGGTGCTGTGGAATAAACACTGTTGAAATTTCAATGAATACACCGAAATAATACTTTGGTCTTTTAGGCGTAAATTTTTTCATAGTAGTCCAGATATGTGATAGATATGACACAATTTAAAAATTTCCGGTACACCCTATATTGACAAGAAAATAAAATGGGGATGGTTCATGATATTTCAATACATTCTTTGAATAGTTTCCTTATTCAATTTTTTGTCTTACTTCTCTAACTGCCGACGAGGTAGTCTGCTGTAGCACGTATACTACTGAATTGACATTATTATGTGTTTCGAAATAATGATTCCTGGAGAAATTCTCTTATGTAAAATTTCGTTGTAATACTTATTTTTGTGTATTCTTTGTGATTTGATGTTATGGTGCACCAACGATTATATTTCATTAAATCTCATCTCATTTGTCAACTAGCTTGCGCTTGTCTATCACAGATTCTACCATTTCTACGGCGTAATATCTTCACTGAAGTTCACAATGCGTTCTAGTATTTCGCAACTGCATTTCAGCCTTCAGCATTCGCGACGCGACCGACGCCTATTATGGCGTCTTTGTGCGAAGGAGCACATTGTGCGCTAAATTGCGCGGAACAATGCCGCTTCCTATCGGAGAAATGTTAACATCCTCGCAAGAGGCGCATTGTAATAACGAAACGGCTGAGTTGCGGGATTGCGAACTTATTATTTTGGGTGCGAGACAGTTTGTGGGCGTGCAAACGCGTCAAGTAGTTAAGCGTTACGAATTTAGTAACATCAATTTCCGCGATATCGATTGTCGGAAGTTATAGGCACTCGTAGCCGCGATGGTGCGAGGTTAGGTACTGATTTTTAGGATAATGAAAAAAAAATTGCACAGGCAAATTTACTTTTCGCGAACGTCGATATTCGAAAAAAAAATGGTTAAGTCTGATTGCTTCTACAAGCACACGGTGTCAGGATTTTTCAAAGCAGAATATGTATTTGATACTTTGTGTATAACTATATACATCAACTTTAGTCGCTCTAGCATAATGAAGGAAAATTGGAACAACTAACTTCTGTGACAAAACACAAAGTTGTATTATTAAAATTATTAAATACAGTTAGGTAGTTATCCAGATATAATATTTCAGTACCATGCTGGCATACTAAGAAATAGTAAATGTGAGTACGAATAACAACGTTTACTTTCCCTACGCATGAATATTATTTCGATTTAAATTATATTTGTCAAATTGGAACATACACTTTCGAACCTCAAAATCGGAATTGATTGGTCTTCAAAATCTGGCGAAACAACAAGGTGTTGGTAGATAGAAATGTTGGCATCATGGCTACACAAACAGAAAGAGAAAATTAACTGCGCAGCAAAGTATAACCCTCCTAGAATTTCTCTTCATTATCTTGATTCCAAGTTATCTTATACGAACTCTGAAGACCCGATTGTGTGGATCATTTAGGTCGTTTAGATTCCAATTTTTCAGAAGCTAAATTTAGCTAAATTAGAATTTTTCAGTTGTATTTTTTTCTTCTTTTTGTATGTCTGTTTTCTAAATTCCAAAATTTTCACTACATAGACAGAGATAGGTAAGTATTTAGTTTTATTTTCTTTTCAACTGTTGGAAGAAAGAACTTCAGAATCAAGGAATGTGCTAATATCACACCTACCTATTTCACATGATTTAATTCAATGAAAAATGTATTTGAATAAAAGTGGCGTGCAGGATGTTTTATTTAATTTTTTGACTTTAAAATTACTGATTATGTGAGTAAAACAAAAGGCACCAAGCTTTTTAACTCAAATCATGACATTATTGGTCATGTTCCAGTTAATCAATGTGTTCTAATTTGAAGAAATGAATAGCAGTTATTAGCTTTAAAAAAATATTAATAAGTATGGCCTTTGTATCAATTGAAAACGTTTTTTCATCTTTTCAAATATTAGAGAGGGTAAAACCTTTGACTTTTGCGGAATAAAAGTCGATAGCGAGGGATGTAGGAGAATCAAATGTGAAAGAACTCTCGCATGTTTCGACAAATAACCGTTTCCTAAAAATATGTTCTCTTTTACAATAAAATCAACTTTATTTATCTGGTTCGTGCGCCACTCTATGCGCAAGTTACATCGAATAGGCAGAGTGAACCCTGTTGGTAATTCAATTTACGTCTTCAGCAATCTCCTTTTATCACATCTAAACACTAATCCATTCCGTGTCATACATTCGCACCTACAATCGTCGAAAATCCCTCTTTTCGGCAAAATTATCATGTCCGGGGGGGTGAATTCAGGACCGTAACGGATTTCTCCGTTCGGCGTACATCGTTTCAGTGGCGGCGGTGGCGTATTGAAAAGGCCGGCGGCGAAATTACGGCCCATTGGGGTTCGACGTCCTTTTTTGCGTTTTCTCAATTTCGAAATACCGTCGCTGCGCCATTCCCATTTTGCGGTATAAATACAGAGACGAGCGTTTCCTCATTCAGACGACATTGTTTAAATTGAATAACTTTATTTGTCCGTGTCAACATTGGACTGGATCCTTTTTTTATTTTTAGAGTTTTTTAGGGTATTGCCAGTTTTATGCCCAGGATAATAGAATGGACACTCTCTGTATGACAGCGATGAATATTAGTTGATTAATATTTTATTAACTCTATCGTTTCGATTACTGGATAAATACGTTTTATTTTGAAGAATGGAAAATTCTGACATGTCTTGTCAAGTTATATAAATCGATCACAGTTCAGCAAACGCTCTGAACTGTTTTAACATTCGATGAATGAGAATTTGAATGGGGTGCGGAATTTCAAGTTCCATCTTCGGATTTCGTCACCGCCAGATGTCGCTGAAATACGAGCGCCGATACTTTCGGGATTGAGGGGGAAACTTTCCCTTTCGCGGTGTCCGCGAATTGAAAATCTGCCGGAGACCGATCGTTAAAAACTGGCACAACTCTCGCCAAACTGGCGCAGTTCGGGTATCTGCGGTCGACGGGATTCCGAGCATATTCGATAGCGACTACTGAAATACGACCGCGAAAATTCATTCGCCCCGGCGAAGTGAATACTTTATTGGAGAAGTTGGAAATTTTTTGAAGAGGGACACGGAGGAGTGGGGTGAAATTTAAATATTTTCGTTTAGAGAGTTTTCTTGACTTGACAATGGTGTGACACTACGACATAATGTAGAAATTCAAAACTTAATCTTTTTGAAATTCAGTTGAGTAAGAATTAAACTGCATTATAATCGGTTGTGTCACTTTTGTACGTGGCATCCAAAAACAGTACAAACTCGCAAACTAAATTGATAGTGCTAAAGGAATTTTGTTTCTACTATACTTATTCACGCTACCTGAGAAAGTGATAAGTTGTGGTACAAATTTGATTTCTACTATAGATTACCGCTCATGGAAATTGATAAAAGCGTGCAAACGTCCTATCTACACTAAATAAACCAAATATTAAAATATCATCACGTTTGTACATAGATTGTTATGTTAACATATTTATTAATTTCAATGACACAACAAAGGTTATTCTGTGCAGAAAAATTGTCAATGGAGAGTTGGGCGTTGATGTCGTTCACCAATATTGAGCAATAGGGAGAGCAGAAGATCCTGGGCGCGCAAAACAATCTTAAATTATATCAATTGCTGAAAGTGGAAGAACTGTATTGCTAAGTAAATGAAACAGAAACAGTGCCAAAAATCATGAATAACCCATTCACTGCCAGACAAATTTGGGGCGTTTTCCCCGCAGATACACTTGTTACGAGATATCTCGTAGTTGGCAGTGACACGTGATTTTCTAAACTAGCTTAGCTTTTCTCTTGGCAATTCTGATTACGTTCTAATATTTAGAGCAGATAATCGTTTAGAAGTTTTATAGAAGTGTACAGCTGTAGCGTGTATACTCTTTCTACATATTTCTACAAGAAGGATTCCTAAAGAGTCTATGGAAACCCAAAATGTTTAAAAATTTCACAATAATACAGAGGTCATTATAAAATTATTAATTAAAACTGGTATTCTTGTTAAACTAATAAATACTCGCTAAAATTGTTTGTTTTATTATTTCCGCAAATCTCAAACATTTTTCTTTGCGCCACCGCTGCGCCTAATTAGTTATCTGCTATATTGAGGTCTTAGTTGCGTACTACAAATTTCTCGTCAGTTTCCGTTGTTGTATTTGAACCAATAGACGATAAATATTGGCTTGCCGCGAGCAGCGATTGCACAAATCAAACCTAACGCAAACACATGTACTCTGGAGGCCGTAGCTTAATTACCAATTACCGGCGTTTAGCTTCCGGATTTGCCGAAAGCCCTAAGGTAACTTCCATTAAAAAAAGCGAAATAAAAGCACAAGCAAAATGTTCGTTCGATAATGAGAGCCAGTTCGATTCGATTCGGCCCAGCCCCGAGGGCGGCGTTTCGCGCTCTCTAAATTGGATTTTAAAATCCGTCGCTGATTAAAGAGGTAGAAAGTTCGCATGATTTGCCAATAAGAAAAATGGTAATACCGCTCGACTGCTAACAGTCCGTTTACCTTGTTCCTTTTTTATTCCTGCGGCTGCGAGGGAGAGGCGACGTAAAATTAATATTTCAAGTCGAGGCTTAGCGTCGACTTTTCAAAGAAGCGGCTAAATTAGCTTTGCGAAAGTTCGAGATAAATGGTAATAACTGCAAATATGAAATCGGCCGAAATTAGCGTTTGATCCGTTACCGTAAAAAATTCTTTCATTTCCTTATACAGTCGTATTATTATTTCTTTATAAATAGAAAATAAAACCTTCTATAATCTCCTCATAATGCGTTAATGGTTAAATATGGGTATGTTAACAATTTAATGGAATTACTACGAAGATACTTAGCAGAACGCGGTGTTTTTTGCGATTTTCAAATGTAATTATTAGAGATACAAATTTAGATTCTTATTTTAAATCTACGTTATTTCTAGCTTCTGCGAGACCGGAGATAGATAACTGATAGATAACAATGGTGTTATTTTTTATTATTATTATAATAATAATATTAACAATAACGCACTTACTAATAAATATCACTCATACTCACACATCGATAATGTGAAATTGTTCCAAACTTATACGTAGAGATGATTATAATCAGTTAATTAGATTTTAGAAGTTAATTATAGAAGTTAATTAAAAATCATTTTTGCATCAAGAAGAATTTGGCTTCATGGCTAACTGATGAATGAAAATTTCATTACATGCTTTCCACATAAATTACAATCCCTACGAGACAAGTTCATGTTTCAACTGTATATAAACACTGGTTATTCCATGGCCTAACGGATTATACACATGAGCGGTAATGTAATGATATACGATGAGATGCTAACGAGAGTAAAAATTAAAGAACAACTATGTGAGAAATTCAAGCTACCACCAAGGTGTTACACTTCCAATAGAAAAGCGTTCCAAAGCAAGAGTTTCTTGCAAGGGCACAATAGGGAATCCGTTCCGAATACTATTTGCTTCAAAGTGTGTACTAGGCGCTTGAGTTTGAGGGTTCACACCGGAATCGAGTACAAATAAAAATTTAACCAACACTTAATATATTCATTACACATTCGAGTAAACCATAACGCTCTAAAAAATTAAATTTAGAAAGAAAAAAAGGGAAGAAAGTTAAAAATATGTTTCATAAAAATTCCTGAGAATGATATCGCGTGTTATTTCGAAGAAGTGTTTTCCTGATCATCTTGAAGAATACACAGAACTTTACGCGAAGTAAGTGCTATTTTAAAATCTAACAGCTTCTAAAGGATACTATACAGTCTGTCGAAGCAAGACTTGGTACTGCTCCCAGCCCATTAAAAAGAATATTAATTAATCACTGCTCTCATTAATCCTTTGCATTAAATATGTGGCCCTAGTTTGGTATTGCGGAAGCCTCATCTCTAATTAGGGTGATGTACGTATTAATATCAAGGTCCTCTAGTATATGGTTGTAGTATAGAATCATTAAATATTTTGCTATTCCAAAAACCTCCGTGTAAATGTATTCCGTTTGTTTCACTCGAATCGTACAAATCATACACGATAAACAATCTACCCTTAATATTTATTACCATTGATATCTCCATACGTAGTACTAGGGGCCTCGTGAAATATCGCAGTCGCAAATTTCGTTGCCCTCGGCTTGTTTCGTACACGTTTCTGGAATGTACTATCTCGCACTGAATAAATTAGCTTCTCGGTTGTGTCGCTGCGAACTTACTGACTTATTACAAGTTTTATGACGCCGGAAGTCGTCTCCCCTCTCTCTACCACTTCCCCATTCCTTTCCCACCTCTTCCCAGGAGTACCCCAGAAATTTGTTGCCGTATATTGTCTGCGGACCTTCACCCGTGAACGCGTCTCGGCGCGGCGCGGCGCCCCGTCCTCGAGAACGCTTTCGTCGAACTTATTAAATTATGTCGAGTCGCAAACTCGTCAACTTGCGTGTTGTTCGCGAGCGAATATATTGTACGAGTTTGTCGAGTTGTGAAAATCACGTATAAAGTGACGTATAGTCTATTAAGCAGGGGGAAGGTAGCGTTTTGTCTTTCAGGTTATTCGAGTAAAAGTTGGGACATTAAAGGTGATGAGACGGCGGAGTTGGCAGTTGTTTTGACCTGCATCTTTGTTAATGTTAAGAATTATTGAAGTTAGATAGCTTCTAAGAAACTATTGAAACTCTGTTAGGATTAGTTCTGAACTGGGCGTATAGAAATTCGTTTCAACACAGGCCATGATACTTGTTCTAAATTATTTAGAGAAAGTATGTAGAATGATTGTACTTTTTGGAACGTGTCTCTTTGAGTCAACTGCTATGACCATAAAATTATTGCACTCAAAACTACGCCTGGCTGAAATCACATCTTACTTCAGGTGCGTAACTTTTAGCTGCGTACATTTTAGCGAAAGTTGAAATACCAAGAAAAATTGTGCGATATGTAAGCTTTTGTGTTAGAGCGTTTTATTGCCTTTGTTGTTTTATGTCTGTTAATAATATTAATTGTAATTATTATTACTTCCATTTCTGTATAAGTAGACATCAATGAATTCTTTGTTATTGATTGTTGGTCGTCGTCACGTTGATTATACAATGATCAACCAACAAATAACAGCCAATAATAAATAAAGAATGCATGTACCATAACTTTTACTGCTTTTTACTATTTTAATACTAGTGCCGATTACCTGATGATGGTCTAAACTAAAATCGGTGAGCTAATGTTCCTTCAAAAATTTGTGTCGTTGATACTAATTTAAACTAATAGACTAATACCCAGCAGTACAGGTATTTAAAATACTTCTTGATGAAATGGCCGCTAAATCATACTTCAACAATTTTGAACATACAGATCACAAACACCTCCACAGACTCTAACTTCAGCTTCTTTTTAGCTAATCTTCAGGTAAAATCATTAGGGTATCTTACCCATATGCCTTACCTCCTTGAAGCATTAAAAGCATCCAGTAAAAACCCTAAGCAGCATAACGCGACATATCTTCTACAAAAACTCGTCGTAACGTAGTTTCGGTCCCCACCGCATGTAAATAACATCGTAATTCAGTCGAACCGGGTCGCCATTTTACTCCCGAGCAACCTAGTAAAACCGCTCGTTCCGTACCCAGCGTACACGCGGGTGAAGTGGCGTTTCGCATAATTGGTTTTTGCTCCGGGCCCACAACAAACAATTACGAAACGCTAGCTGCTCCCGCTTAATTCCACAGATTTGCCGTTTAGATAGCGCCCGGAGATGGTTAGACTACCCGCCACGCGATCCTTCCTGTAGATTATACGCAGCGTATCGCGCAGATGCACTCGCTAAATCGGATATGCGAAGCCGGTGCGTTTAATTGTTATTATTACATCTTTTGCGTGAGTGAAGAGCTGCAGGATATCGTATAAGATGTGGATGTAAAACGAGGGATTATGAAGCACAGAATTTATGTTAAGCTGTTGTTAAGACGTACAGACAACTCGTCTACATACTGTATTGTAACTACCCTGAAGTTGTGCATTACCTATGAAGGCGTATTACAATAACAGTGTCAGTTAAGTATCACCTTTTGCTCGTGTCATCAAAACATGAACGCAAAACTTCGATCGCATGTGGTGTGGATTTCGAATTTCGAGATTCTGCGCGGTCACGAACTTATCTGTTGTTTTGTGGTAATTAAATGGCAAGCTTTGAACTGTAAGATGGTGACAATAGTGTTCTCGGTACTAGAACCAGGTAAGTCTTCTCCAAAATCTCCTCCTTCACTGCGACTTTAGATCGATCTAAATACAAATTTTGTTGTTTGGTGTGAAAAACCTAATGAAGATACACATTGAAAAAGTAGCGACGAGTTTAGGAGTAATACTGGGCTCTGCATTGAGATGCATTGAGATTAAAGTGCCCAGAAATGAACTTCTTCAGAAATCTCCATTCTAAAGTTATTGTATGCAAATAAAACAATTTTGAATATACGTAGAATTAAGAAAGATGTTTTGTGACTCCCTTATATTATCAAACTTCAAATATTGTGATGTTATGCATGGTCCGTGTCTCGATTGTATTGGTAAGAGACGTACTCATCTACAAAACTGATGTGCACGTTTTATTTATAACATTTGCGAAGTTCTTTGTAATAAAATCTTTCTATCTTTGTAATAAATTTAGAAACGATGTGCATAATAGTAACGTAAGACTTAAGGGTTTGTAAATATCAATTTGATTTTTAATTTGAACGCTCTTCTATTTACCCTAATCCTAAGCTAGAGACTCGCTTGCACCGATCGGTCACTTGTTTCATCGGGCCAGAGGCGGCTCGTTGTTCTCTGTGATGAATAGATTTTCTTTCGGTCGTCTGAGTGTTCACACACAAATTGTGCTTAGAACAAAATGCGGATTGAGGTGAATGCGGTAGAACATTAGGTAGTTATTTTCTACCCATACACGGCCTTGCTGTTTCTATGTCCCTTGCACATCATTACTTCAGAAGACATAAAAGATATAGTAGCTGTAGTAAAACGAAACTATAAACCCCGTCCCATTTAAAATTAAACCCCGATGATGCCGGGATGGTATCTTAGATAATAAATGTTAGACGAGGCGTTCTTTATACATTTATATATATATATATAGATAGGAGAGGGTAATTATTGCCAAAGGAGCCATTTCAGACTTTTAGGTGTGCCATATCTTTTAAAAGACGTATAAAATACGGGCGAACACCCGGAGGCGTTTCAAGTAAATTGAAAACGTGATGAACGCGCGATCGATCGAAACGAGAAAGACACACAGAGAGTGAGATGCCATAATAAAAAAAAACGTTTTTTTTTTCATTACAAACCTGTTTAGAGCAGCCGCCATGCTCTCTCGCGGAGTTTCCGGTTTGATACAAGTTCTACCCGAACGTATCCAATTCTCCGATAATTAGGCAATCAATATACGGCAGTAAACCAATTTCGGGACCCTTCAATATGCCATATTAATGTAGGTATTGACATGTAAACCGCAGAGCGCGTACGGCCAACGTAAAGCCATAGTCGAACTAGCTGCTCAATACTGAACAAAAAAATACAATTAGGTTGGGTTGCCGGTCGCTCGGTTAGTTAACTGAATGTCCGAGTGTTTTAGAAAGCTCGATGGAGTTCTAGAGTTATTCGATTAAACAGGTAATTCTAGATGATTGTGATGATATAGATATTGTACAAATATTTCAGGATGTTATAAATAAAATTACATTACAAATGTAAAATACCTTTACCTTAAAATACCGTTTAAATCTAAAATTCTCCACGTAAACAAATAATATTCTTTACATCAAACTAAACTCAGTTATTTGTTCGTTTGTCATTAATCGTAATTTATTTTTACATTACTATAATTTGAAGTTTTCGAGAAACAAGTGAAATAGGATAAAAATTCTATCTAGCCTTTCAATCAAGCTACCTATCTTTAAGGTCGGGCATATACTTTCTAATAAGCATGCCAGTGACATGTGTATTCGTTCACTGTGAGTAGCTAGCTACATTTTAGTACTCGTGGTTATTATGGAATCAGTTGCTTTTTCATAATGGAATTGTTTCTGGTCGATGTAACGTTCATGTCGTGTACCACCAAAAAGAAAAAAAAAGTATCAAGGCAGGTGAACGCTGTTACCAACGAACCGAGGACTATACGCGTTGACAAGCGTTTGCACTTTAGGGACTTGTCTATCCGGGAAGTGCGTGGTTTCGATATGTGACTTTCGTCACTGATAATGGTATCGCAAACTCTGGGAAAATCGACGCGATTCAGATTGTAATTTTTGCTTTTATTTATCGATTATTGCGATATTAAAAGCTTCTCGCTTACAATCTACAAAAAATGGGCTTCGATGGGCTAGCCTTTGATAACGACTTAATGTTTCGGGGTTATTACATTTTGTGATTTTGTGTACCTGCAAACGTTAAAAACGCAAGGTAATGCAAGTAGCACAACGCTACGTTAATTTTTGAAAATACAGTACATAGAGCCAGCATTTTAGGTCCTACTATAAGCTTCTCACCTAAACATTTTGCAAGTTCCATGCATAACCAAAATCCTTTGATACCTTAAGCCGCTCAGTTGCTGTTTCACAAGGTTTATTGGCGCCACCCGGAGTCAGTTGAACTGACGTTGGTAATGTTTATTTTCGGCGGAATGTACCGCTGTTTTTCTCATATTGATATACATTTCTTGAATATTTTTGAAACTACTTCAAACTTTTCTACTTCTTCATCAAATTTTTTATAGTGTTGGAAGAATAGTTTTAGTTCTAAATACATAGGAAGGGCGAATCATTTAACAATTTAGTAAATATTGCCTCTAGGTTTGAAGGCTCATCCCTTTGGAACCGTTTGATAAAACGTACTCAGGCTTAACGTACTCATTAAACATACGACTATAACGCACTGCTTTTTCGGC
>JAUIMR010006506.1:0-10368 GCA_032191635.1 Sarophorus costatus
TATAATTAATTATAAATAAATACAAATTATAGAAAATCTTAATTTTATTGAAAAACTGAACTAATCCTAACATTTAATAACTTATCCTAAATCATTTTCGGGCTCTTTTCCGTTCAGATATTGATATTGGTAATTTTTTTTTAAATGTAATTTCTTCAGAGCCTTCAAATGGAAAGAGAGAAAGTAGTTTTCGAGATTGGACACACAAATTGACAAATAAAAGTAATCAACCATGCCAGAAGACTTGAAACGCTGATTTACAAACATAGTTCTTAGTCGATATTATTTTATGAAAAAACCCAAAATACTTTATCTCTTCTCCTTTATTCTAATTTTTTATACACGCTCGTTGACCCCCGTCTATAGTTCCTGTTGGCGCATGGCTCTCGCTTGGGCTCTTACGCGTTTCTCGTACTCCAAACGATTTTGACTAGAAACGAAATAGAGTTGAAGAAGAAATCGAGTTCAAAAAGCCCTTCTTACCAGTAGATGGTATAGGCTTCCGCCTGCGCGGGATCCTTGACGTTCGGTTCGTTCAGCAAATCCTGGATCCCGAGCAAGATCTGTTTTATCGTGATCGCGGGCCTCCAATCTTTCTCTTCGTCGAGCAGAGACAGGCAAACCGTACCGGAAGGGTAAACGTTCGGGTGGAACAACGGAGGTTCGAATTTGCACTTCGGCGGGCTGCTCGGATAGTCGTCTTTGAAGATCATGCGTAGCTTGTAGTGGCCCCCCTCCCAAGGGGTACTCTTCTTGCCGGGGATGCAACACTCCCAGTTCATGAGGTTCAGCGAGCCGTCGGGATTTTTAGACGGTCTCGCGACGAAGCCCTACGAAAGTTTCTTCGTTCAAAAGCTATTTTCAAATTAACCGCCGTTCTATATCTATATCTAATGTTCAAGATGGCGGACGAAACAAAAGATTAACGAACGGCACGTTAGCAAATTTGCACAGCGTAATTTCTCGCGAGTTTTTGATGAGGATCTTTTCTTTTTAAAAAAACAAACTTACAAACGGATGTTCCTTCCGCCATGCTTTTCGCTCTTCCGCCAGTCTAGCAGCCGCTATTCCGCTCATTTTCGCAGAGAAACTGTCTTAAACACCTACAATCGCTAAGAGCGAGTTTGGATTATGATATTTCTACGTTATTTTCAAGGGAGGAACCCGTCAATTTTATTGTCTCGCTAATCTTGTCCGCAAACGGTCAAAACGAGTTTGACGGTTGACAGCAGCGATCGCAGCTTGTAGCGCGGAAATTTTATCCGTTTAGGGGAATTTATAGTTTAGGGGTTTGAGCGTTTGTGGCCGCCGAAGAAAGATACTGAACGAATTGTATTTACTGTCATTCACGTTTCGATTACGATATTTCTATGTTATTTTCCAAGGCGAAACCAGTCAATGTTATTATTTCGGTAATCTTCTCTGCGAACGGGAAAAATGAAGTTGTTTCATTTATTTAGGGGAATTTAACGCTTAGGTGTTTGCGCTTATGGTTACTAAACAAAGAACCGATAGTAGATGCGCTCTTTGTCTTGTCAAAAGAGTTCTTCATAGTCTGTCTTTTTCCAACTCACGTGCTTCTACTATTAGTGCGGTATGTGGATTCTCTTAACTTTCCAACACATCTTTTTTTCTTACAAAACACGTAAATGTCAATTGTGAGTGCTGAACGTAAATTGTTTTGGCAAAAAAAAAACGATTATCTGCAGTCAAACTATAAAAATACTAAGCGCGTGATCACAAAAAGTGGTTTACAAGGATTTATCCTAGTGATTGTGCGTGTTTGAACAGATTGTTCGTGATAAAAAAACTACGTGAGGCAACGTGCTCTAATATTTCTACGACGCAATAACATTGATAACAAGTTCTCGTCGAGATGCCTAGACCGGGAAAGAAATTTTGGAAAAACAATTACATCGGTAAGAAACCTCCGAAAAAGTTATTTTTCACTACCCTAACCTAGCAATTTTTTTAGATCAACATGAGTTCCGAGGCGGTAGCGACAGTATGGAAAGGCACGTTCCTTTCAAAGCGCACCGAGGCCCTCCGAAACACCGAAAAATCCACCAGGATTGGGTCGCCTCGGTCAGGGCGCATCTGACCGACCAAGACATCGACATGGGGAGCACGTCGAATGCGAAACTGATCGCGCGTAAACAGAAAAAGGGCCCCCATTATCCACACACGTTCGGAAAAGGTAAACGGAAGTTGCTAGAGGGCCCGATCAACTGGTACCGAGTTATGGTAAGTCGATAATCTAGGTTACGGAACGATAAAGACGCGAGAGTTTTTAGTTACCGTTCGGAAATAAATACGAAAAGTCGTTCGTGTTGAAGAAAATCGCAGAAAAGTTGGAACCTATTCCGCTGATACCCATAACGGTAAGTAACGACGCGATTTCGTTGTAATTTTTTTAACCGCCTCGTCCCCATGTACAGTGGAGCGTAAACGGTCAAAGTTCGACCTTTTACGTGGACGACTTTAAGACCGCCGAGAAAATCTACGACATGGACCGGGAAATTCAGATGCCCGACGGGTTCAATTTGCTCGTTAGGGTGTCGACGGGGACGCCAAACGTCGACGTAAACGCAGAGATGCGAGAGAAAATGAAAGTCGCGATGGCGAAACGGTATAACGCCGCGACGAAGGCGTTGGACTTGACGAAATTCCACGCCGACCCGAGTTTGCAGCACATTTTCTGCGCGTTATTCAAACCGATCATACTGCTGTCGGTCGTCGATATCATAGCGGAGAACATACCCGAGTTGGAGGCCCTGAATCTATTCGACAACAACATCCACATGCTCGGGCACCTGAAGAAAATGTCGCAGAAGTTGCCGAACTTGAAGATTTTGCACATGGGCAAAAATAAGGTACGAAAACAGTTTTAATTTTTAAAATAATTTTGATTTATTTCTCTGTTTTTTTCAGATAAAAGATATAGTTCAATTGGACGCCTTGGTTGGGCTCCCCATCGTCGATCTAGTGTTAGACGGAAATCCACTTTGCGACAAGTTTAGCGAGCAAGAGGCTTACATCAGGTAGTATTGGTATTTGCAAGAGGGTTGGGTTGTTCAATCTGTGAAAATTTCGGAGCTTATCGCAATGACACTTCGATAAATCTACGCCAAAAGTTATCGCTTTCTACACCAGACTTCATTAAAACCAACATCAAATCGATAAATTTATTACATATTTTTAATTTTCTTTTCTGCAATTTTTCCGACAACGTGTAACCTACCGTTTCGTCAAAAAAACCAAAAAAACTTACAAGAAAACTGAATCGAATCACGATAAATTCGTCAAATCGATCACCTTACCGTTCTCCGACCGTTTTCCGACCTGAAAAAAGGTTGCGAATACTCCCCGCACTTCTTAAACCTCGAAATGCTCGTCGACAGTCGCCCCGAAAAGAAAAACGACCGACGCGTCAGTACTTCTCGGAGTCTGCGCGTCTAAATACGCTCGAAAATGCGTGCGACGCATAAACGTAGAGATAACAGAGTAGGCTTTGCGTGAACCCCGCAACGTAAACGGTGGGGACGACGCTCTAAGTAGCCGAAATGTGACATCGAACATATACGAGCAGGGCGTACGAAATTAACGAGCGATATTCACCCTTTCCTTAGTTACACGGTGGTGTGAAATTTGATGAACGAAGGAACGATAGAAAGAAAGAAATGAAGCTATATTTATATATACTATGTGGTAGTGGTAGGTTGCACGTGTGGATAATCGTAGAAAAAACGTTAAAAATATGTGGGCTCAATCAAATTTTAATACATTGCACTAAGGTTCGTGCGATAACTTTTGGCCGGAAGTGTAACGAGACGAAAATTGCTTGAAACGGTTTTCGATTATCGCTAATATATATCGCCGTCCGCCGAGAGTGTTTCAGAGATCTAACGTCACGGTCTCGGGCCCCCTTTTTTTCTTTCTCCCTACAGCGAGGTGCGCAAGAGATTCCCGAAGGTCGTCAAATTGGTAAGTCGACGATTCTCCGATTTCGAGACCTAAAAAAATTCGTCGCAGGACGGGATAGACCTTCCGCCACCGATTTCGTTCGACGTCTCGACCGAGGCGAGCCTGCCCGAGCCCCGACAGACGTACCTGTGCAACGCGGACGGACAGGCGGTCATCGCCCGGTTTCTCGAGCAGTATTTCGCGTTGATGGACGGGGACGACAGGTCGGCTCTGCGGGCCGCGTACCACGACGACGCTGCATATTCCGTGACGTCCGCCTACCCGTACGGTCAGCACCAGAAGAACAGCGCGTGGCTCAACTGGTACATGACGGAGAACAGGAACCTGAAGCGGTTGACGGACGTCGACCGACGTCACAAACTGCTGAAGAGGGGACAGGCCGAGATCGTAGAGTTCCTAAAGGAGATGCCGAGCACCAAGCACGACATGATGAGTTTCACGGTCGATTTGAACCTCTGTACGGTACGTTTTTGTTAAATTAACGTAATGTAATATATTTTTTATTTAATTGGAATATGGAATTCTACGTGGGTTTTTCTATATTTCAGCCGCAAATGTTGCTGTTAACGGTGACGGGGATATTTAAGGAGCTGCGCACCGGCCACAAGCAGCCTCCCGTGCGGTATTTCTTCCGGACGTTCGTTATAGTGCCGCAAGGGGCGGGCTTCTGCATAGCGAACGAGGAGTATCACGTGACGAACGCGACGGAACGACAAGCGAAAGTAAGTAACAATACCCTCGAATTTACCGTTAAATATTTCGTAAATCGTTTATAGTCATCTTTAAATCTCATATTGAGTCCCCATAATCCGATTTTCTATTGTTTTGGTTTTTGTTTTTCATCTGTTCTTCTCTTGGTTCGTTTTTGTTTTCCCTCTGTTCTTCTATTGTTTCCTTTTCGATTTTCCTTTGTTCTTCTCTTGTCTTTTTTTTTCTTTCTTCGTTTTTTTTTCTCCTGTGTTATGTTTTATACGATTTAATTTATTTCGTTTACGTCATTTGATATCACTTATAATATTTTCCATGACACTCTAGGGTTTTTGTTTAAATTTTCCTTTTGTTCAAGGCAACCAACATCGTTATTTACTGAAATTTACGGCTTTTAGGTGGCGTTTAAGACTCCGATGCCTTCGGTACCGTTGCCGGACGTGGCGGCGGTCGCGCCCGCCGCTCCCGACCTCGAGATGAAGAAGCAGATGGTCGAGGCGGTGTCGCGACAGTCCGGGATGAACTTGGAGTGGTCAGAAAAGTAGGGTTTTCCCGTATCTCGGCGTGCGTGAATTTATAATTTCGTTCTCGCGCAGGTGTCTCGCGGACTCGAGCTGGGAGTTTCAGAGCGCGATGGAGGCGTTCGCGCGCGCCCAGAAGGACGGGAAGATACCGGCGGAGGCGTTCGTCAAGTGAAATTAATTAATTAAGATTAATTTTTAATTATATAAATAACTTTAGTTAGTTTTTGTTTGTGATGAATGTAAACGTACATTAATTAGTTAGAGAAATAAAAGTTAATTTTATATGAAAAGTTGTTTTTGTTCTTGTCATCAAACATAAAAATAAACTTTTTAAAAAGTAATAGATCCCATTTCGATCTCCAAAATTTCAACTGAAATACATCTGAAATTCAAGTTATATCTCTATATACTTGTATATTTATTTTGAGTTATTTTAGTGGTGCTGCCATCTATGATCAAGATGATGTAGGTGCTAGAGCAATAAGTGAGTAACATCGCCGAAAGATGGCGGTGTCACATTCTAATTCTGACTTTTTTTTTAAATAAATATCCCAAATGATATCAAACGCGCTCGCCTACAAGAACATGTACTTCCAAAAAAAGAAATCAATAAAAATTTCACACTATTTCGCTGCGTCATGAGAACATACAATTTTCTGGTTTCCAAAAGAAAATACACAAACAACAATCGTCAAGGTCACTTCATGCACTGTCTCGAGAAGAACCTGCACAGGTCTCTCGGCGACAACTTCGACAGTAACTTGATAATCTCCGCGATCTCTTTCGGGTCCTCGCCGCTGAACGCGCCGTTGAGCCGGTTCTTCTTCTTCCCGTACCTTCTGCCGTTACCGCCGCTGTTCGCGCTCGCCGAACACGAACACCAGGTGTTGCTGTCCGACGGGATTTTCCTGCAGTACACCTCGACCTTCTCGAGGTCGATGCTGTAATCGTTCTTCGGCTGAAACGACCTCCGGAACCGTCCGAAGTTGAACGGATTCAGGTCGTCGTCGCCGACGATGGAGCGGTCGGAAGCGTCCGTCGACGACGGCCGCGCTATGCACGACCAATCCTGGTCTTCGCTCGCGGATATCGCGGAGGTCGCCCTCCTCTTCAGGTACTTCGAGAAGAGCAACTGGTTCTGGTCCGTTTGGAACAGTTCCCGCCCCTTAAACTTCTTCAGGTACGGCTTGGAAACGTTCAACTTGATCATGTTCACCTCGTGGTTCAACGGTTTCCTCCTCTTACTCAGGATCAACGAGGAGAGAGCCTGCGATATTTTCAAGGAGCGTCCGCTCGAGGTCCTCCGGAGGATCTGCTCCAACCCGTTCGGGAGACTGTTCACCAATTCAATGACGATCTCCTCTAGTTCGCTGCTCGAGACCTGTGACAAGTATTTCTTGATCATCTTTCGACGGGCGTTCGTGCACTTCTTCCTCTCCCTGAACAGCATCGAGATGAGGGTGTCGAAGATTTCCCCCTTCTTCGGCGTCGTCGTCGTCACCGTCGCTTCCGCCGACTTCCGCGCGATGCTCGCGGGTATCTCTATTCGCCGGACGTCGTAATCGTGGCGCCCGAGCACCATCTCCGAAGACCTCGCGCTGTTCTGCTTCGAGGACGACGATTTCCTCGACTTCTTGTGCGCGTCGTGGACGGAACTCCTCGCGGACGTCGGCGGCGTCTTCTTCCTCTTCCCCTTCTTGTCGTGGTGTTCTTCGGGCGGATACCTCGAGACCACCTTCGACTTGGGGGACTTGCGCGCCCGCAGGTCCGTCTCGCTCGAGTGTTTAGCTTTCGCCGGGTGGCTCTGAGCCTTCTTGTTGTCGCGGAACGAGCAGCAGCTCTTGCGTTTCTCGGGCGTAGCGTCGTGTTTCTTCAGGATGCTGCTCTTCGAGCGGTCGGACGTCGGCGTCCTCGGGGAGTTGTGAGCGTCCCTAGCGTCCCTCCTGATGTCGCAGCAACAGCACTCTTCTTTGGTGGTCTTAGAGTGCCTCAGATGCAGTGGTAGGTGATGATGACGGACGGTTTTTTCCGACGGCAATTTAACGGTGCTCGCTTGTTGGTGGGGGTGATCCGGGTGCGTTTTACCCGCCCCGTCTTTCTTCTTCTTCTTGCAGGACATGCAACTCGAGGTCCCGTCGCTTTTCTCCTTCTTCGCCTTGGGCTTTTGTGGTTTCTTCTTCTGGTCGCCCTTGCCTTTGGTGTGGGATTTCGAAGAGCCGGTCCCGCTGTCGGAAGACGTGATTTCCTCTTCGTGAAAGGGAATTCGGTGGATTCCCGGGATGACGTGTCCTCTCCTCTTCTGGTCGATGATGTTGCAAGCGCACCTGGTCGGTTCTTGGGGAGGTAAAGGCCGTTTCTTGCACGTCATGCACTTCTTCTTGTTGGGTTCGTGCGGCGGCGGCTTTTCCTTCGGAGGCTTCGGGGGTGGTGGTGGTTTTTTGGTTTGCTGCTGCTTATTCTTCTTCTTCTTGGGATCTTCGTGCTTCGACGCGTTGCATTCGCACATCGGAAAATCATCCAATTCGTCGGACGAACTACCGGTGTGGTGATGGAGATGGTGGCTTCCGATCCGCGTTTTTAGCCAGCCCTGCTTAGTTACAGACGATTTCTTGGTTGCCGCGTCCTTCTTGTCCCCTTTCTTCGCCGGTTTTCCGCACTTCTTCCCGAACAGTCTCTGAAAGAACGACAATTTTTGCGATTGACTGGTATCTTTCGAAGTGGTCTCGTCGGACTCCGATTGCGTGGAGGACGCCGCCGATTTACTCTTCTTCTTCTTTGGTTTCTTCTTCTTGGACGGGCTCTCGAAACCGCCGGACAGCTTCGAGTTCGGCTCGTGCATGTCCTCGTGACTTTTGAACAGCGATCGTTTCCTGTACATGCGCAGCTCGTGTTCGGTCGGGTTCGGTTTCCTCTTCGCGTGGCACTCTTCGATGAGGACGGGCGCGTGCAGACCGTGCGTCCTCCTCTTGCGCACCATCCTCTTGACCATTTCGATGGAAGTAACCGAGCTGTCCGTGCAGATGGTCGAAGTCGTTTCGAGATGCTTGGCCGGGTGTTTCGCGTGCGCCGGGTGGTGCTTTAACTTGTTGAACGTGACCTTCTTGCAGTACGGGAGACCTTCCTCTCTCGCGTGGACGCAACACGTGTACGGTTCTATCCTAGCCTGGTACGAGTGGGCGAAATCTCTGGTGTGGGTGACCTCACCGGCGACCGGACGGCTGTGTTTGCTTTTGTTCCTCCCGCCCGCTTTCCGACAGTAGCACAACCCCTCCGTTTGGCATTCCCCGTCGCAGTTGAGGCTCGACGGGCCGGAACTCTCGACGGTCTTCGTCGATTCAGAATAATGGGAACCGGTCGAAGACTTAGAGGATTTTGACGATTTACTCGATTTCTTCTTGCCGCTGTGGTCGCTCTCGTGGTGAAAACTCTCGATCTGGACGAGATATTGGTCGAGGAGGCGGTGGTGCGCCGGAAGGTGGTCGTCGTGGTCCATCGGGCCGCCTTTCCTGAACGGGCACAGGACGTTCGATTTGATGAGGGGATCGACCATCGGCTGGTGGAAGCGTTTGACGCGCTGGAAGATGTCGTTCGCGCCCCGGAAGACCCTCGGGAGGTTGGCTTTCTTCGGCGCGTCCGGCGCCGCGGCGCCGATCGCGTGGGACGACTTCGACGAGGACAAGGCGGCCGTCTTAGCGTCCTTCCTCACGATCGTGTCGCTCTTGATCAGGTAGAGGTCGTTGAAGGCGTCGCTATCCTTCGATTTTGGCATCACCGCCTCCTCGCTGCCGATCGTCCCTTCTAAGGACGATCCGATAGCGCCGCCACCTTTCTGAAATGATCGCTTTACGTTCACTGGCGTAAAGGACCGGCTCCTACCTTTAACGCGTTGAGACGACTTGTTCTTCGGTTGCTGATGTCGCTGTTGCTGGTTCGTGACGTGGAATAGGCCGAGTTCTTGTAGAGGTGACGGCATAGCTTCCTCGCGGAACGTCGTCACGACGAAATCCCTCGTCCTCGTTTCGGCGACCCTGAGGACCTCCCGCGACAGACACGCGTATGTTGTTGACGATTGTTGTTTGAGTGACAGTTCGCGCGCCGTCATTTCTGGCGTCGCGTTACCGACCGAGCGCGCGCCCTGAGACGAGCCCTCTAGATCGACCAGAGGTCCCCGGTCGGCCAGATAATAGACACCGTAGATTCTCTTCAACGGGAGGACCGTTTGGATCGTAGGTTCGTCTTGTGGGCGAGCCTCTTCTTCACGTGTCCGTTGAGGTTTGCTCTTTTCGAAGAGGTACCTTGCGATACGTCGCACGATCGGACGTTCCGTCGTTTCGCTCGCTGGAGTCGAAGAAGAGGTCCGTTTCAGTTTGACGGAGCTGTCTTCGGCCTGGACGCTCCTGTGGGCGTAACCGCGTCTCCGATCCGTTTCCGCGCCTGTTTTGCTCTTGGAACGATGGCACGTGCAGCTCATCTGCGTGGCGGCCTCGGACGTCGGTTTCTCGAGGTCAGAGGAGACGTCGCATCGACACTCGGGTTTTTTCTTTTTCCACGAGATGCTCATCTTCTCCCGATCTTTTAATCTCAGCTTGAGCGTGTAATTTTCCTTCTCGGATGTAGGCTTCTTCTTTTCAACTGGATGCCTCTGTACCAACTCCATCATCTTCTTCACTAAATCGTCTCTAATCGAACCGAAGGCTTTGTCCGTTACGGGGGGGTCGTCTTGTTCCGTTTTACTTGGAGATAGTTCCTTGGACTTTCGCTTATTCCGATGATGATGGTCTGTGGTGGATTCACTCTCTACGGTTTCCGTTTGAATTGGTGTAGAAACGTCTGTGATGGTACTTGGAATCGAACTAACGGTACTACCTGAGGACGGGATATTCCAGGTGCCTAACATCGATGGTTGCCTTTCATATCTCTTCTTCGTTCCTTCCAGTTTTTGATGTTTTGGAGCCTCTTGGCCTTGGTCAGCCTTTAATATGATGTCGGAAAATTCATCAAGTTCATGTAATTTTCGGCTTTTAGTTGTTTCTGGGGCGCTGTTCGAAGACCAAGATTTGCTTCTTAACCTCTTCATCGAGCCACTACCTCTAAAGTCGACTACCTTTCTTGTTCGTGCTTTGTGAGATGGCTTGTCCTTCAAGAATTCGAT
>JAUIMR010007261.1:0-16578 GCA_032191635.1 Sarophorus costatus
TTATGTCGTGAAAAATTATAACAAGTGCCACAAAAATCATCTCCACATTATTTTTTCGAAAACCATTTTACACGTGGTGCCAAACATGCCACAACTTTTATTCGGAACATTTTCCAACAAAAGAATTGCTGAACGGTTGAATACAGGCCATCTGTATAAGTTTATCACATTGGCTATGGTAGGAGTTCCCGAGGGCTTTGTAGAATAATCTAAATCTAAAGACCTTTATGTCTGGCTGCAGCCAGACGTTAATTTATTTTTGGTCACTAAGTAATAAACTATTTACCTCACCTTTACCAGACCTTTATCACGTTTATCTTATTTATTTAATATAAAGCACTGTGCTTACCCTGTTTTTGAGTAATTTGCTAAATTAACTGTATAGCAAAACAAATTAACATCTGACCAATTTGGAGGAATTTTAGTTTTTTTCATCTACCGAATGGTATGAATTGATGGCCGCTAAATATTCTACATTTTAAATGTTACGAATCGAATCAAGTATTTAGTACCGTGCACTATTGTTTATTGTCCTTTCTTTCCAACCTTATAAACATCTTTTTACCAGGAAGTCTTGGTATTTTATGAACTCTCGAACACATAGCCTCAGTACAAATCAAACTTTAATTATTTCAATTACGTATTTGAATTAGTTGAAATATTAAATTGACTCTTTACGCTGTAAAACATTTATTTCGAGAACGATTATGGAGATTATACACATAGGTATATTGTTTCAAGTATCCGTGAAAGGGCTAATAATGTTAATAAATTAATTCAATCGTTGCTTAGTAATTTTTGACAAATCCGTGTCATAAAGGCCAACTTACGCCCGCATTTGGGTGCAAAATTATGCTTTTAAAATAGAATAAAATATATATTTTTAAATTGTGCCGGATTTTAAACAACAATAGCAGTGCTGATTACGGTAAAGGGGCATTCTTTAGAAGAAAATAAAATAAAACCGTTGAAACGAAGAATTTAATATTTTCCGATCCCGTTTATCCATTTCGTTGAACAATTTGTCACCCACTTATCTGTTCGCGCCAATTGTCCCAGTATTAGCATTGACATTGGACGCGCATTCTTGAGTTGCCATTCACGAAACGAAACAAGCCACGGAATGTCCGGCGATTTTCCAATGAACGTTTGACGTCTTCGAATAAATAAACGGAGTTTGAGTCTATTTAGAATGTGGAGTATTTCTCAATTACTACATTTACAGAATCCGTACGGACTGCCTTTATTAAAGCGGTGTGTGATCGATAATAGTAGATATGTACGGTAAAAACGTTAATAACAGTGAAATTTTACATTTAATGCTTGTATGAATAATAATACACCAAGGTGCTCAATTGACACTTTTCACGTTCGTTACTGCATATTAACATAAGCAGTAAAACTGCACAGACACAGTAAAAACGTTGTATGTTTAGGGTTTTGAATATTGTGTATCAAATTTGAATGGTGTATAAGAATAGACACATGCAAGGCAAATTCAAACAACAAATAAAAATTGTGTTAGATATTTGCACTTATTGACAATAGTTGACTTAACGTATTTAGAAATATTAGTGCCGCCATTTACATGTTAGTGCGAAAATTGATTTTATGCACAATATAGATATCTAACATATCTATCTGTCGGCGGGTATAAATATTTCAGACGCAATATCTTTAAAAATAAACGTTTATTTTTTCTGTATGTTTATAATGCGTTTTATGTCATTCTTCTTTTAATATTTTCATGTAAATCACGGTTTTTGAAGCATATTTTAGTCACGATTCCTGTTTCATAAATTGTCCAGACGGTTAGATATCGTCGCTTTTATCATAAATTAATATTATCGCAGATAAACACGGTTGGAGTATCGCCGTTTTTTCGAAATTCTTTTCCCCATAAGTAAACAACTACGAGCAAATATTTACAAAGGATTTAAAAATTGATAAGCACTGTCGACACTGATTTGAAATATCCAGCAACCTTCGCTTGCCAGAAACAAATTGGAAAAATTGCTGACCTCAATTTTAAAAATAATAGAAATTCTTGTCTGTCGATCGAATCCTCTCGACACTTACGCGCAAAAATACTCGTCGAGCCCTATCGAAAACGAGTTATTTACAACAAAATATACGTAGTACGTTTTCGCGGTCACATTTCAATGGAATGTGGTCAATTAAAATGAAAACTACGCTGGTGACGATGCCAAATAATTAAAGTCGGTGACGACATATAAATTTGAGGCGAGGCTCACCCCTAGGGTCTCGCACTTTTAAATTCCACCCTGAAAATCAATACAAGCACGAATATCACGTGTGCATTCACCCCCTCTATTCTAATATACACTTACCCTCCGTTGTATAACACAAATCAACTCACACGCGTCGAAAACCGCGCGAAAATACCTTTAACCGTCCTTATCGACACTATTTAGTACACTAACAAGTAAAACTCTGTGAAGAATTTGACATTTCGGTCAAACCTGCGATTGCGGTATGCTAAGAATCCGAAATATTTGTTTAGCGCCTCTTTCGGAAAACCTCCACACCGCGCAGCCCGTTTTAAACCACACACCGATCACAGTACAAAGTATTTGTGCGCAGTTCATTACTTCAAGCACTACTTGTGCAAGGAGAAAACTTTAAACTAACGACGTATAAGAACGATACGTTAATTAAACATTATTATTAATGCGGTATTTTAAAGCGACGCTCGCGCTCACATGTAGTAGCGGCTCGTCGGTGTAAACATGGCTTCTCTCCCATTGGGTACATTTTTCGCATCGCCTCGGTGATTTCAAGTTGGGAAAGTAATATTGATGATGCGACTACTTGAAACGGAGGAATTATCCGGCACATCACTCTATTCCAATAAGAATCTATCAAAACTTATTACCTTTTCAAAGCGCATGCGCGTTATGTATTGTGGCGGCAAAACTTTATTTGTATTATTTAATTCTTTACTATATTTGAATATTGGAACGATTCAAACTAGTGGGAAGATCTATTAATATGTTTTACTCTATTGTAAAGAACTTATTATTACAAGCAATTATCGAATTTGTGACTGCATTTTTCCCTGTAAAGTATATTTAAACAGGTTGACGGGTGTTTGTTTTTCAAGAACTGAAAAAATATAGTAATACTAATTATATTTATCATTCACACAGTTAATATAGTAAGGAAAAGTTACCGAATTTTATCAATCCTTCAACTGGAAATTTTTACAGATGTCTGGGTTGCCTATATTTTAACCTGATTACTCATATAAATTACAATTTTAAAATTAAGAATTAAATGTAGTGCTAATAACTCTTTATTATAAATATTTTGCTTACAATAATTTAAAGCTTTATTAGTCAAGATCCAATAATGCTGCTTAATACGCGTAATAAATGCAGAACAGAATGTCACTTTAGATTTAATGAGTGTAATAATTCTCCCAGAAACTTTAGTGAATAGATAATATCTACTCATCATCCTCTGCATCACTGAAATTCCAATCCTAGAAATTTTGAAAAGTTATTCGAAAATACTGGAGTTGATAAGAATTCTTACCTCCATTGTCATACTTTGAGAATACATCTCGCTTAAACCAGTTAATTCTTCTAAGTATTTCGACTCATTTATCACTTTAATTAAAAATTCAAACCCTTTAGACTGATATTCGTTGATTACGATATCAGAGCAAGCAATACATCGGCTATATCTTTCAATTGCCGGAAGTATATGAGTGAAAAGCGACAGAAATCCTCTGACGGAATGAGGCAAAATTCCTAATGGAGATTCATTTTCTCTACTCATATCCATGTTTTTCGATGTGGTATAGAACGCGGCTGCTGCAGCACTAAAAAGTTATCAATATAATTGAAAACTCAAAACAATTACAACAGTAAATACCCGTATTTATGTTGCAATAAAGAGATGGCTAATTCCACAGCTAATGCGCCAGCAATATTAGCTACACCGGGTCTTGTAACTGTACATTGTTGATCCAATGTCCTATCTTTTAAAGACTAAAATTATAATATAAACAAACTGTTAAAAAATAAATAATGATTCTATCTTACATCTCCAGGTGCTGTGATATCATTACAGAAATAACATCCTAAGTTACTACCAGGTATGCATTTTAACTCGTTGTCTTTTGGTACATCAATAGTGTACGAAGTTTTTAAACCATGTCGCATGACTAAATAAGTATCAAAGCCAAGAGCTGCATTAATGATTGTCTTATTCAATTGAGCACCTAGTAGTGTAGGCAACCATCTGCTCTCTCTGGAGTCCATCAATAGGAAAATTATATCATGTTCCTCAATTAATTTTGTTAGTTTTTCTATTGCTTCTTTGGTTGTTGGAATTAGGCTCTCGCCTATCGGGTGGCCAGGCATGGGAATTGTTAAAGTGTATCCTGTAGAAGACTAAAGAAACACAAGGATTGTTTAAATAGAACCAAGCGAACGAAAGGAAAAACACTTACGACACCCGGAAATATCTTTCTCAAGTTTTCAGCTGCCGCTTCGGCTTTCTGTTTATTAGCTACACAATCATCGAAAGTGAAAAGACTTTGCCTAACTGGATTGGAATATGAAACGTTTCCATTATCGACAAAAGTGATTGTGCCAACTCCCCATGCCTAAAACTGTCAGATAAAACTTTTACGCAACATCAGAACGCAGTTCTTACGAGTAAATTTCTTGCAACTGCGCATCCCAAGGTCCCAGATCCAAGTAAAAGGCACTTCGTTTGTTTGATTTTCTCTAAATTTATATCTGGTAATAATCTCCACTTCATCAATTTTAAATTTAGGTCTACAGCAGATTCAGCTAAACTTATCGGGGACATAGAATCCTTCATTTTCGCCAATCTAGGACCCATTTTGTTCCTTTCATTTGCTTCATACCCCGCCCAAGAGTTACCTTTTTCCGGGGAGAAGGTCAATTCAAAATCAGCAATTTTGGGTAGAATGACTGTCCAAATTACGCTTTCGGAGCATGAGATGTCTGATCCATTGGTTTTTAGACGTAATCCGAGGAATTTTACTTCTCGACCTTGCAAATTTTTGCTGTATGTACAATAAAAATATAAATTAAATTTTAAAACGTTTTAAACAATGTCATAGCTCACCAGTGGTATAACAAAAACAGAATGAAGTTCCGCAAAGGCCATCCCGGGTGATTTTTATGTATGGACGGATCAGAAAATGCAAATAAATAATCTTCTCGGTCAATTACATCGTTGTTCGTTAATACATCTTTGATTGTTGTCACTTTTAGTTCCTGCTCTCTATTTTTGACAATGAAAAAACATTTGTTATTTATTGACAATTCATTGTAAGCTGCATAAAGGTTTTTTAACTGGAATAATTAACGTGGTAAGATTAATAAGACTAATTATTAGAAATAATTGTACATTACCTTATTATTATTAATAACTTCGGTAACATAACAACCTCTTAATATTTCTGGACTAAAGGCAGTATGCGCCAAAAACGCAAACCAATAATAAAAATTGTACTTTTTCAGATCCTAAAATGTTTGTGTACTTAGTTTTTTAATCTAATAGTATTCGTGAATAGTAAGGAGACATGCGATACATACGGCATAAGACAATACTAAAAATGAATTAAGTAACGATGGATCTTCAATCACTTCAGCATTTTTCAACAGTTCTTGTATCCGTGCTCCAGATGCTGTAAGTAAACTGCTTTTATCACAATTCTTAAACTCTTCGATAGTATTTTTATTGATTAATAATCCGTGATAGGGTAAAGTAAATTTCAGTCCATTATATTCGCTGTGAAATAATACATTTTATTTATATATATTCTGAATACACATCGTGCTTACACACCTATTAAATGAGGTGCTGTCCACTTCTAATATAGGTTTGTTATGACCGTTGAGGTTAGAATAATAACCCCAAATATTTGTTGCTCTATCATCAAGTTTAAAAACGTCCAACTTCAAATTAGCTAATTTATGCCAAAAACTAGGATTAATACACGAAGAAAACGGTATAAATTCTAGAGTTTTCTTATTTTCCATCACCGCTTATTCCAAATTTGAGAATTAAATAATAATTAATGTTTTGTTTTTTTTTCTTGACAGGTGACTTGACAAGTTAAAACTACATACCACACATGTGCAGGTGCTACATACATTGCAAACTTGCCTATTTTTATTACTGTTTGAAATTAGCAAACAATAGTTTTAAAGTCTCAAACAGTATATTTTTGGTAGAACTAATTTAAGTATTAAATTACTTTTATTAATAATATAGTTATTTTTTGATCTTTATGTTGGCTGAGTTCACGTCAAAAATTGTTTCATTCGTCTGATGCCACTTGATTTTAAATGGAATGAATATTGCAGCTCCACGGATTGTGAGCATTAATCACTGTATCAGTTGGAACCTTTAAACCAAACTACCACCTTAGATGATAAAACATTAATAAACCGACGCCTTACGTTTTTCTAGCAGAAGCGTGCCACAAAGTAGTAATTGTAAATGCGTAACAGAAAAAAAAAATTATTTGAATTGGCACATCGCAGGGCATAGAAGTAGTTATCTATGCGCATAATAGGTTGCCTAGATTTAGTGGTTAGAAAAATAGCAGAACATATTTTAAAAATAAATTAAAAAGTAAAATATACAAGCTGAATCTAGATAAGCGCCCCCCTTCTCTAACTTTTAAACTATTAGAAATTTTACAAAACTTGTTATTGGTTTTAGGGCGCACAGTGATATACTTTGTCATTACTTATCCATAGGCGGTAAGTAATGACAGTTTTGACAATTTTGACATTTTTGTAAGGTTACTTTAAAGTTGATTGAGTGATCCTGTCACTTTGACACATTTTGAATCCTTTAATACTTAAATAAGCATCTTGAATAACCACCCTTGATGTTTAAATAACAATTTATCTATGTACACTGAAGCAAAAACTAGAAAAAAACATTTCAAACGTTAAACGTCAAAGAAACAACATGGACATGGAAACGTCAAATATTGTGATCAATGATGCACTGCTAAACGCGGATGCTTTTTCTTTCTCGTTCAAACAGTCTATAGGATTCTGAATCTTCCTTTCAGCTACGATCTGGTGGTGAGAACTTGTTAAATCATTCTAAATTATTTTAGCAGAGTGTAATATTACCATTACATTAATAAGTTGTGACTAAGTTTGGCGACAAATACTTATATATTTTGACCATGTATTAGTAAGACACATTTTTTACACAATTGTATAATGGCGGTTTCTAGAATAAAAAAATGGGTTATTGTGTAATATTTATTCATTTAAGGGGTTAGTGATTGTTGGACATAGGTAACACAGTTTCATTTCAACAGATATACATACATAACATCTGATAGTAAATAACAGTAACAGTGCGTGACGTGCAACACTAAGAACTTATCTAAATACCGTAATGGGCGACTTAATGTTAGTTTAGCATGGATGTACATTATATTGGTCGTTTTGTACGAAAAGAATACGAGTTTGTACCCCTCAGAAACTAACGGCGCGAACTATTTATAGATTTGAGTGTCCAAATTCAATGGTCCTCTTAAAAAAATGCGATTTTATTTGTGTTTTGTTCTAAAATAGTGTGAACCCAAGTATACTTTACAGTTTCGGTCATCTTTCATTAGTGTAGTTTATGACAAAGAAAATAGTTTATTTACGCTACATTATCATAAGCATTTAAGAAACCTATATAAAAGAGAATAAAGAGTTTTATGGTTTCTGTGAAAGAAAAAGTCATCGTAGAGCGGCACAAATAAACTTTAATGACTGAGATAATAAATTTGATTTTATAGTTTCTTTCAAGTAATCGTAATTTTTCTTACGCCGCACGAATTATGACAATACTGCACTGCTTTTAGTTTATAGCCGTTGAATGTAATTTTCTTGTACTTTTCGCGTTTTCGTTATTGCCTAGTCATATTTAAAAATAATGGAATCATTTTTAATATATATATATATATATATATATTCTGAGCATTTTTTATATTATACGATATGGAAACAAAGCAATCACTCGTACACAATTATTTCTTGTTGTTTGGCCAGAACCGATAGCGTTGATTTGCTTAGTTTAGTATCTTATTGTTAGGTAACTACATTAAAGTGCGACGTCTATTGTAATTACTATTACCACTTTAACAAAGTTACTTTTTCAGTTGCAATCAGTAACTAACACATTTACGTTTGCTATAGCACACATAGTACTGATGATGACGCTAAATGATGATAAATAGCGACAATAATGATTAAATTAAATTGTATAAGCTGTAAAAGGAATTTCGATTAAATGTGCTGGATCACATATAGATCGTTATCATTACAACAATATTGGAAATTAAAAATTGTTATGTTTGTAGGCCCTAACATATACAAAAATAGGTATAGACTACGGTGATTTGTGTTTCTACATTTTCTTTGCCGTTTATTTCCTAACAAACAGTGGTCTGCTGTTGGAGGAGATGTACAGGTTTTTGCTACGGTAAATTGAATTCTTTAAGGAAAACTTCTCCACATTTTCGCTGATGGTATAGATTGATGATATCTTCAAACCATTTTTCCCTGGAATTATTTGGAAGTTCGGTCTGAAGGCGTTCATCGCGTTTAGATTGTTATTCGAAGCGTTGAGGAGTAGGGGTCTTTTCTGAGAATCCGTTCTAAACGCCTTATTAAAGAAATTCGCCACATGTTTAGGCGTTGATAGTCTTATAGACAATGGCCTCTTTGTTGATGAAAACGGCGCCTTCGTGTGAAATTCATTGTTTTTATCGACGAAAGCATTTGTTTCCTTGGTCACATTACTTGTATTGTTTTTGTGTCCGATATTGTTGTAATAATACTGTAAAGTGTTTCCAGATTTCAAGTTCTTCTTGTGATTAATCGAGTTTTTCAACGCGTTGTTGTTCTGACGGATCGGATTGTTCGTGGTGATGGCTATCGGGGGCTTCGGATTCGGATAATAAATTTTGTCGAGGGTGTTCGTCTGGTTGGTTAAGCAGGTGCACATGTTGTTGACTTGGCAAGCCACCTCGAAACGCTGTCACACCTCCTGCAGGAATTTTACGGGACAAATGCCCTGTCGGTTGTCACCGGAACGGATCATCACCATACCGTCCAATTCTTCGCCGATTTGGATGACGATCTGGTCACGGAGAAGCATCAGGCCGTTGTCACCATCGGAAACTTGAAGATTGTGTGTCACCTGGAGCAAACAGTGTTAGATTGTAACAATTCCAATATCGTATATATTGTAGCATATATAAAACTATATTACAGTTTTCAACGTAAAATTTGTTGTTTTGTAATGTAACTGTAATGCAAGCTATGTAACATCCGTCAAAAATGGATTATTTTGTGCCTACCATTAAGGCTTGAAAAATTAGACTGCTGTTTGCCAATGAGCAGCAAAAATTGATACATTTTTACTTATCACATATCACCGATTACGAAAATAATTGTAAAGCTAAAAAACTTGAGTTTTCAGTGTTTCAAGCAACGCCGAATATATGATTTTTCAAACTCTGTCTATACTTTTGGCACGAGGGTCGTTGTACACTAATGATATTTTGGTGGAAAGGTAAGGTGAAGAAAATAAAACAACACGGCGTACAGTAAGGATAATTGATGGCGTGATGATACATCATAATTTCAGAGTGCGGTCTATACCTGCAATGGCTTTTCCCCGGGAGACAGCTTCGAGCAGTATTTCGACGGGAAGTAGCCCACTTTGCCGAGGCACTTCCCCTTCCACCAGTCAGGATCGGAGGTATCTATCACCGTTACCTTGTATCCTGCTTTCAGGTCGAGCTCGTCCTGATGCCGCGACTTGAAGTTGTACAGAACCACGTAGAGGTTGGTCGGCAGGAGTCGGTGAGATTTCTGGAACGGACGGTAAAAGTACGGAAATTTACGCGAGGTAAAAAAAAATAAGAATGTAGAATACTTGTTTGTTTGCTTGAATATATGTTCTACAGATACAAGTTTATTGTACGTAGAGCAAATCTAGCTGAGTTTGGATTGTCTCTGGATTATAGACCTCTAGAAATGTAATTATATTTGAATTAATATGAGATATAGTAGCCTTCACAATGTTTCTTCCATTTGTGTATGATTTTAAATGAAACCTTTAACGTACTCGTAATAAGTATAAACATTAATTATAATGCTCTCTATCAATTTAGTTAGTTAAAATATTCCTGAACAAAGAATGCTTTGTACAAAATCATTGAAAGAAAAAATGAAAATACATTTAAATGAAATCTTTAAAAATAATACGTACAAAAATTAATTATCATGCTCTTTAACATCAATTTAGTTATAAAATACAGTAATAGAAATACAATACATATATTCTTGCTTATGGCGGAAGTACAAAAAATGTTAACAGACGTAGCCTATAAAAAATTAAAATAATAAATGACATTCGGATGATCTAGTCCTGGTGGCAAACAGTGAGAAAGAACTGCAGAAGAATTAGGGAACTAGCGCCCACATCTGAAAGAATATAGCTTGAAAACTAACATCTCAAGTGTATAAAAGTATTAAATGCACTTTAAAGATAAATCAATTATTATTAATGGGATACCTTCAACTCAATTTGTTTTATGTCACTTTAAAGATCTAGAACTTCTTTTAGAAAATTGTCCTGTTTTATAAAATAAAAAATCATATTGAGGTTAATTAAATATGTGTTTTTTTTTTAGAAATGAGTCATATTGATGTATTGTGTTTCAACATCGGAAATGATAACGTTTTCTGTTTTGGATTACATGCTCATATCCGTAAATTAACACCACTAAACAAAATCTACTATAAGTATCGGCGGTAAACATGTATCAATAAGTTTTATCCCAACGACGATATAAATTTCATTAAAAACATTTAACAACAAAAATGTACTTTGTAATATAGTTTTACAAAGTTCACAAACCACGTAAACAGTTACATTTAATTTTACGTTAAAAAGTTTTTAAACTGTGTACGTCAGTTTTTGACTCAGTTGTTATAAAATATTGTAATTTAAAGTTGTAATTAAAATATACGGCAGAAACTATCATAACTATTTTTCAAGTATCTTTTATTACAAGATTAAAAAAACAAAATCGTCATTCCGAATCGGATCTTGAAGAACATAAGTTCTATTTTTTTGCTTTGTTAATCTAAATGCACATTCATTAGAATTACAAGCGTATGTAAATTCTGAAACGCCATCCTACACGATGACAGCAATTATTGGTATGTATGAGAGGCGTGTTGTCCCACCTTCGAGAGTACACACCGGTATATCCTAAGGCGCAACACTCCGCAAACATTACCACTACCGATGAGCTCATTCCATTATCCGGTCATATTACCGCGCCTCGAGAAAAACGCGTCGCGTCAACTGCGCTCGAGATAGCGGCCACTTTTATAGGTACCGATAATTAATCAGCACCTTTGGCTATCTGATAGTCATCGCGCGAATTTCTCCATATTCAGTTCAGCGCGTTGAGTATCATATGAGCAATGTACCGCAGTCTGTAGTCTGTTCTCCTAACACTTGAGAACGAAACAAAACAATTGTGGGTGTTCGTGATGACGACCAAAGCGAAAATTCGACTGTACTCCATCCAGAAGGAGCGAGTGTTGGACAGTTCTTTGAGGACGTTCAAAGACTGCGTTTTGCCGTGCGAATTTAAGAATTATGCGGAAGATATCGAAGCGTTCGACGTACGGGACGATGATGTCTGGGTTACTGGCTTCCCGAAATCTGGTTAGTTTTGTTTTAGAAGTCGTTAGAGTATCGAAATCATACATTATTGTCACGTATTTACAAATGTCGGTTGTTAGAATTAAATGGATTAAATGGACAGGTTCATTGTCAGTACAAGTAAAAATGACAGTTATTGTTGCGGATGTCGCTTACGTCTCTCGCATGGAATATTTAAAAGTATTGTTTTTCAATGTTTTGCAATTCAGAGTATTGTTTTGATATCTATTGTTTTGTTGGATATAACGATAAATAATTTTCCATTGAACTGCTTTGTGGAACATTTACGTAGACTTTAATTACAAATCACGTTGAATAAGTTTTGTAATGATATGGTACTCATTGAATTGAGTTCGTTGCTTATTTTCATTGACCAAATAATCGTAGTCTACTAAATAACTGATAGTGCAGAATGTAAAAGAAGCAAACATTAGAAATTCTACTTTGGTGAAAAGGCCATATTTGTTTACATTCGAAATAAACAACTTTCCAATAAATGATTTGATGGTCATCATGTAATAGGTGAAATTAGATTACCTTAGATACCTTGTCTAAGTTTGATATGTAAGTCATTCAGATAATAATGCTATCTAATCATTGCATATTTTATGATTATACTCCCAAATAAGGCAATGAACTATAATAGCCTCAATATTTTAAATGTAGGAGAGAACGAAAGTAATAGGCTGTTTGTTGGTGTCGCTGGTTATCTGATATCTTGCATTTATTTATAGGAACATTAACCGCGAATAACTTTTGTTTTTTTTTCAAATTGGACGGTACTTTATATGACGTCAAATTCTTTTTAAATTGTCGTAAATTTGATTGTACCTACCTTTACACTTGTTCTTAATAGTTTCTGAGTTATTTGAAATTATTTGGGTACACATCTCAAAATCACGTAGAATACTTCCGAGTAGGCTTTCCAATGCAATATATAATAACATTTCTCTTAGTTTTACATTAGGCAGTTTACACTCAAAATCAAATTTGCGTGTTTGAATGAAAGGGTCAATATGATGTGCGCAACAGCAAAGAGTGATTAATATAATTATTTAGCGTTTAGTTGCATATTTTGTGCAGATTTTAAAATTACGTCATAAAAAGTACACTATTCCATTAAAGACAACAAAGTGATTTGCTTTTAATTCTTGTAAACACAAAGAAGAGTTTATGGATACTCTGAACTATCTTTTACAAATTTGAAAACATTGGCTAGCTCCGTTTGGATAAAATTCATCTAGAATTAAGATAACAACCAAAATACCTAGAAATATATTAGGTGTTTAAAATAACAAAGATTGGTGCACTGCCGATTAAATGAAACGGCCTGTCCGTATTTATATAAAATAATTATGTAAATATGTATTAGCGGGACACCGATCAAGGCCGATACGCTATTGGGACAAGCGGCATATACGTTAATTTGTAATGCAAACACACGCATATTAGCGCTGACATATAATACTCTATTTCAAATAATATAAATGAATATATCTTTCAATATTTGTTTTAAAGGTACCACATGGCTACAGGAAATGGTATGGCTGATAGAAAATAACCTTGACTTCGAAGGAGCGAAAATGGATCTCAGTTACCGCTTCCCATTCTTAGAGTATTGAAAAAAATTTGTTTGTTTTGCTAAAAAAATCAAAACAGATTTTTAGATTTACTCCAATAATGCAACATCAGCTAAAATCGTTACCTAAAGACGATTTACTGCCACCAATGCTCAATTCCGTTCACGTATTAGCCGCCATGGATGAAAGAAGATTTATAAAAACGCACCTCCCGTGGGAACTGCTTCCTTTACAGATAAAAGATGGAAGTAAAAAACCAAAAGTATGGACTTTTAACATAAGCTTAATAGTCATTCTTAAAAGAAATGCTTGTAGATTCTACATATAATCAGAAATCCTAAAGACGTTTTTGTTTCGTACTTTCATCATTCGAAGTTGTTTCCTGGTGCCTCAATGTTATTAGAAGACCAGTTCAATGGATTCGTTTCAGATACACGTAAGGCTTGTACATATTTATATTTACATTGATAAGTTCAACATCTTATTCTTGTATTTATCTTATCTTATACTTATAGCCAGATAAGACCAATGTACACATCTCACAATTGTGATTATCGTTTAATACACATCTTAGTTAATTCACATATATTTCATTAATGATCATTAACTCGTAATCGATCGTATTTTAGTAATGTATACGCCATATTGGTCGAACGTCTTGAGTTATTGGACACGTCAAAATCTTCCGAATCTTCTGATTTTAACTTATGAAGAAATGAAGAAGAATTCTTCTGCGTCTATCAGAAAAGTCTCCAGGTTTTTAGGGAAGGCTCTAAGCCAAGAGCAGGTGACACGGTTAGAAAGGCACCTGTGCTTCGAGAACATGCAAAAAAATAAAGCAGTAAACTGGCAAACGATGAGAGATGCCTTTAAGAAAATGAACCTATACCAGGAACGACCTGGAAATTTTATTCGACGAGGCATTATAGGAAGTCACAAGGACGAATTAAGTGAAGAGATGATACAGATGATGAATATATGGATAGAACAAAACACAGTTGACACTAATTTAAAGTTTGATGAGTTTGTTGTTAATGTGACTCAACTACGTTAATTTTTAACTATGATAAGCGATAATTTATTTTGTACTTATAAGAATCTATGAACTCACACATAATAAATAAAAAAAGAAGAATATTTTATTTGTACCTTGCCTCCAACAGGACTCGGACACGGCGATGTGCTAGCTGAGGATGGACTCTTTTCGTTTTCATCAGGTAATTCCACCGACGACATCCTGATGTTCTTCGCGGACAACAACCTCCTGTTGTGGACCGGGCTTGAAGGAGCTGAAAAATTCGATTGTTTTGCACATGCCCTCCGAAAAATGAACGTAGATTTTTGTAATTACTTATCGTCGTACTTCAGAGGGGTTCAAGCATGCAATTCTGTGTAATTGAGCGAAAGTGTACGTACATTAAATAAGAGAGATAGAAAGACGAGGGTTGAAGGAAGGCGGTCTTTAGAGTAATTAGTAATTAGTTGAAGAAGAGTCGTGAGGAAGGTGCGTACTTGATATAGATTTCAGGTCGCATCGTGCTACGTAGTTTTGAACGAACCTTTCAGGAACTGAAACTAGGAAATCATGCGAGAATTAGTACGTCGGTTATTAGATTAAGATTTAAGACACATATAGACACGTAGTATACGCAGAATATTTAGCATATCCGTCTCATCATATTAGAAGTTGAATTGGTCATTGTTGAATCACTAAGTGCTTAGCAAGCATTGTTTGAAAACTGTGTAACTTTTTGATTAGTAAAACTGTAAATTCTAAAAAATAGCATTATTATGCTTTTATTTACTTCTATCTAAAAAATACATGTTTAGGTAGGTAGGTACACATGTATAGGGAGGGTCGCTTACTATTCTTGAGAAACTCTCAATGGTAAAAATTAATGTTGTAAATTTTGTTTTTATTTTCAAATTATAACAAACCTTATATTTTCACCTTTTCCATACATACAGATATCTAGTTTATTGTATAAAGTTAGCGGAAAGTTACTTATATAATCATCACGCACTTTTTGAAGGTTCTGTTAAATTTGGTGAAATGAAAATGTATTGAATCGCTTCTATAACTTAGGGCTCTTCTTCCCTTTTTCAATTAGAAATGTAGTGTGTCATAACTAGAGAAATAATTTTGTGAGAGAAGAGAAAAATTGAAACATATCATATGTTCTTCATATATTCTTATTTTTTTCATATTACATTTCATTAATTGACAATTGACACTGAAAAATAAATTGCGACAACTAAGAAAATAGAATACTTTATTCGAAAGAATGATAATTCAATTTTTAACAAAACAAGGAAGAAGACACACTGCGCTTTTATATTTGTATCTTCTCCTCTTTTTTATCAACGATTATGTATCAGTAAGAAGCGTCAACTTATATGCATACATCACCAGAAACCACGACATTATTTCCGGTTCTGTTAGTTCAACAATTACCGAATTTCGAAGACAAAAAACGTTTGATTACTTATTGGTTCATACAACTTTATGATCCCCTTACTATTAACTTGTTTTTTCCCCTTCTACTGCAACTAGTGATATCTTCTACAAACGGCTTCATAATCATATTTAGATTATATTTTCTTCCGAGAGGAATATGCTAAAACATCTTCGCACCGCATTACAGAGGGTGCCCAAAAACAAATGCGTGCTGGTTCATCGCCCGCAGGTATACGTCACATAAAAAACAAAGAGAAGCATAGAGCTTGTTTTCGCACGCGCGCACACACACAGATAACGTCAAACTTAACGTAAACGTCACGATTCCCTAGACACACAAAATCGTACATTGGATCCTCGAGGAAGAACTCTGGTTGGAGTGAGGATCGCTCGTCGCCTGCGCCCCGTGGTGCTTCCTCCTCTGCACGTGCTCTGTACTTTCGGGCGAGTCGAGAGACAAGCTCTTCATGCGCAAGTTGAGCTTCTGGCGTCGCGGCGAGTGTGGCGCTGTCGAAATACAAGAAAATGGAAGGTTGTAGTTTCCAGGGCGCGGTTGGAGATGGGCGGGTGAGGCGGGGTGGAGAGGCGGCGGCGACAGTTTATTATGCGGATAAAACACGGAAAAACGAAAAGACGTACACAGACGCGCTAAACGACAGAAGGGAAAAAAGTAAACAACTAACACACGCAATAAGAGAGAGTGATACGACATGCGGGTGGTGGCTGGATGACAGACAATAAAACTATTTATATACACATACA
>JAUIMR010008480.1:0-10362 GCA_032191635.1 Sarophorus costatus
TGTGAAATGGTGTACTTTGCACAGTGATCGTCGGAAAATATTTTTATTCATTAAAAACATCTTGCCGGGTCAACGAACTCCGCACACAGCTAGATTCGTACTATTACAGAACAATTAATTATTGCTCAATTTCCGCACGTCTTCGTAAAATACGCGAACGGCCACGTCGTTACGCAAAACTCGCATTACAACACGCCTTTTTCTTCTTCCCTCGCTTTACCTGTAACGCTCTATTTGTCATCGATAATCCAGTAGAAAGTAAACGCGCAACAACTTAAATGCATAACTCGACTCGAGTAGGTGCGCTATGGTAAGGAAATTCATGATAATACGATTTATGGTTACCTTAATAGTTTCAGACGCTTATTACAGTGAAAACTAATTATTGGATGATTCCTCTGGTGCACGGCCTTTGAGGAGCGCCCAAGCGGAAAATACGGACATTTATTACATCGTTACTGAAGAGTTGCATGTTCCATGAACGTAAGTGGTAGTATGTCATACGCTAATAAGATGTGAAAAGTGCGTTTTGAGGACGATGTGAGCATAATAAATAGTGGACGTTGGTACATTATAAAAAGCTATTGTGTTGAGAATGACGAAATAAATTTATTAAAGTCATACAATTTTTAGAGCCTCTTTTCCCTTTTTCTTTTAATTAACTTTGACTTTCTTACAGAGATAAATCATACTAACACCACACTTTGTATACTGGAGAGGATACGTATTTCAACAGCAGGGCTGTCATCTTCAGTTCCAAAAAATGACAATTCAATTCAAAGACTTTAAAATGTCCGTAGACACGTGTTAATTAGATTTTCACCACAGTTTTACGGGCGTAGTTAATATTTCTTTCAATTATTATTCTTATTACACAACTTGAGGAACATAACGGTAGATTAATTTAATTCACAGATCTATTATCGGTTATCCCAAACAGATTATAATCCTCATATCCTCATATATATATATATAGCTACTACAAGATACCGTATGATGGTATGCTCCATTCAGTTTCCATGGCACTGTCCATGTTAGGCAGATTTTGCACTGCCTATGTTTATAACAGTAACTTTTAATTGTGATAATACGATCACTTTATTCAAATTGAACCCCTCTTACCATCAAAGTCAAACTTCCTGTAGCAACATTTAAGAAAGAATGATGTAAAGACCAATATACGATCAAAATTTCACAGCAAAAGTTAAAAACATTTTTTGTGTTTGCGAGACATATTTATTAATGGTTAACAATTTTTGTAATTTTTAATTAAACGTTCTACGAAAATATCTCAATGGATGTTGTTCTATTTAATAAAATGAATTGTAAAATCATGAAAAACGAACTGGTCAATATTTCTGTTTCCACCAATTCAAACAATAAATAAGGTATCACTAATTTACTTGCTCATCCAATAATAATGGAGTTACCTAGTGTAGACAACTGAAAATGTAAGTGTGTAATAGCAATTACTCCTATCATAACTTTATTTTCTTACATTACGTACAGAGATGTGTAGCAATTATACCCCCGAAGTTTGCAACAAATATTCATCTGCAAATAATTGCACCTCGGGCAAATATCAAGTTTATCATATCGTTCTAGTACCTTAATTATCATGAATATACAAGCTGCTAAATGTAGGAAAATACTCGTGCGAAACGTACTTACTTAATTCCGTTTGCCTTTCTACGCATTCGAGTGTAAGGTATGTAAACTACAATTATTGGTTAATCGCAGTATGAAAATATACTTGTTCAGACATTCATTTTGAAAATTATATTTTATTAATTTATAAAAAATATGTCGAATGCAGCAGAAGTTATACTAGAAGAAAAAATAAAATAATTATGGGCCCGATACATTTATTACTAACTAACCTTTACTACTATGACAATAAAACAAATGGAAACTGGTGGACATGAGGTATATTAATTTATTATAAATGCGTATACAGATTAATTAATTAAAATATATTGTTCTTATTTATTTCTTGTTTTATTATCAGAAGAAGAAACAGCAATGTGTAAACATCGTTAAAGAAGTGTGGAACAATATTTTCGTATGAATTGTGAAACTCTTTCGTGGCCATCGTCTGTAAGTATTGTGGTTGTTTTAGTATTAGGCCAAAGTCTGTATATATCGTATATTTTATATTTAAATTCGTTTTTCATAAAAATTACATATTGTTGAATATTGAAACCTGTACCGGACAATTCTTTCGGTAAGATATGTTAAACAATAATAAATAACAAAACTTTAGTCATTATATGCATATGTAACTATATACATTAAACCTTAAAAGCAGATACTTGCACGAAATACACATTTAACATTAAAGATAACAATTATTAACAATACACCTAGCTATTTTTTCAACATTATGATGATTTCTATTGTTTTACAGCGATATTTCACACTTTATACTTATCGAAACCGCAATCTTTAAGGATACGAATGACCTTTCAATTTTATAACCAGGATTCTCTTAATCAGTTAAAAAGATGCCATCGAACTTGACATCTCAATGTTTATCCAAGTTACTCATTATCCCGTACAGGATATACTTATGAAAACCCTGATATAAACCGCAAGAACAAAGGTGGCGAAACAACCTTTGCTAAAACGTTACATTTCGTATTATTATCACATTCATACACCGGTTTATTTTTATTTGCAGATTCACTTGACTGCGGATGTAAGTGCAGTCAACAAAGTTAACATTTATTTATTTCTCTAAAAGTCAAACTCATTATCCTGTTTGGTCAGAGTAACCGCAACGGACCAAAAATGAGAGTTACTATTGTTAATTGTATTTCCAACGCAGACTTGTTTATTTAGCCGCACACTTCCTATTACATCACGTTCGCAGAACATTTTGAAGCCGTTTTTCAATTTATAGTTAGTTAGCAAGCATAGTGATTCATACTTTGATACGCTGAATTTTCGTAAATCAATTTTATAAACAAATATAAAATTGATAACCCTGATGTGTTCAAATGCGCTTAGCGAATTCTATATAAAAAAATTACAAGGTTCTCGCGACATTGGCCCAGAAAACTTAATGCGCCACCCACTACATGTACTGTTGTGGTGCATTAAAACCAAGGATTTTAAATTTGACGAAAAAAACCACTAATCACATTTTAAAATCATTATCCGACATCTTTTGAATGTTAATCTACGCAGCAAGGCCCAAAAGCAAAAGGTAAAGGACAGTAGTAGCCATCAGTTAAACCAAAAGTGTTTGTCAATAACGCTTCTTAATGAATAACCTAAGGATTTCACGGCTGGTATTAATCGAAATAGCTTGCGGATAGTGCCGTGTATCATTTGATATAAAAGTGCCTGATATAAAGTAACCTTCTTTGCGAACAAATCGATACTGAGTTCTTCTTCTCCGGAAGCAAAGAGTTTTCTATCAAATGATTCACGACAAAACTCGCAAGTTGTTTGTTTGAAATAAAGATTCTTTTACGTCGGGTGATTTTAAATAGTTGTGACTTTTCTTGGTAGGTTGCCATTGTTGGTCATTCAACTAACAGTCCTGTATTTTTCGATTTTAAAATTGACGAATTGAAGATGTGAACTTATACACGCCAATGTTGTAGTTTATATATCAGTTATGACAAACTGATATTAGTGAAGTATCAACAAAAGAAATAACACATGGAATCGAGAAGCTTTGTGATTTTAGAGATATTTCCTTAGCTATCTCTTTGTCTGTTTAGGCTATTTAGGCTGTTTAGGCCCTTCAAAATTTTAATTTTTTTACGTCAAATATATTAAAACTATCTACCACTTCAATTCTCTTTTTAATGCAACAATAATTTTTATAAAAAATAAATATTCCACCTCTTTTACAGTAGAGAAAAACATATTTGCGAGAGAAGTAGTTTGCTGTACTAAGATTCCGGAATAAGGTTTTACTTTCTCTTCTGTCAGACAGATGGCGACACATAAATACCAATTCAAACAATTAGCCCGGTTTCTTTGTTTTCTGCGTAATACAGACCTATTTATACAATTACAACGAACACCATCCGCCGAATAATTTCACAAGAAAACTCCCATTGTTCGCCACTTTAAGGCTTGTCTTCTCATTGTTTCAAAACCTTTTCGAAGAGCGAGAAGACGAAAAGAACGAGGCGGCTCGGTTGCAACATCGCAACACTCGAGATTAATTGACATTTGTCCTCCAAAACAGAAGCCACAAGGAAAGGAAAGTTCTGATTGAAGGCGAAAAAAGAAAGGTAATCAACTCGTTGTAGACATTGAACCGATAAAAAATTGCTTTCACCGATTCGGTACGTTTGGTGTACGTCGTGCATAGTAAATAGTAATCCACGAGATGAGTACTAATAAGGATATAAGGAATGTAGGCTGTTTTATGCAAAAACAACCATCCCGTACACTTGACTTTTGACGTTTCGAAGGTGTATCAAAAATTATCATACAGCGTGACCACGGATTGAGATTACTTCAGTAAAACATGAATTTTTTCAAGAAGAAATATATTTAAAGATAAACTGCCCTTGATTTTGAAAATACGTGTCTAATAGTAAGACATTTACCGAAAAATTGTTACAAATGAATAGTATACAAATACAAAATTTCATGCAAAATATTAAAAAATATTATACCGAGCGACTATTAATGATTGGAATTTTTTTTGGGGTTGGTAGCAAATTGAAAATCTTTTTTCACACAACTGATTTTAAAATTCGAACTTGTCAATTGGTTATCAAATCAATCAAATGTTTTGGACTGGTTATGCCTGCATAAGCACGGTTTTGTTTGAATTTTGTGTTCAGTCAATTTAGAAGTGTAACACTGTTGTAAGACTTCTAGTTCTTTCATAATCATATATCTTTTAATTAAGTTTAGGGTAGCGAAAATTATAGACCTTGAAAGATATCATCAAAACTGTAAATAAATCTTTTCCTTCGATATTGGGGTCGCCCCAACACCTTCTTTCATGCAGTGAAAACATACAAGCATCTACTCAATTGACGTATTCAAATGATGATTTTATAAAGTTCTGCTTTAGCAACTTACCCATGTGTCTTACGTTCGCATCTGAAAGGAATATATTAGATACATCTTCCTTTTAAGATCATTAATGTTATTTAATGGTTTCCTCAATAGGCTTTCTAAAGTATTGAAATTTAACTTGTTTAAGATTAGCGTTAGATTGTATAGAACTGGTTTTATAGAATTCACATCCTTGAGATTTCAAAAAGAAGATTTTAAGGACGTTCGTCTAAGTATTTTTGAGCACTTTTTTAATCGTTAAACTACATTGTCAAACTATTAATACACACATTTTGTTACTTAACATCCTATCCTTTGCTTATTTTATACGTCGGTATGTTGTTTTCCAAATATTTTTCGGGCTCCAAACATAAACATGCTTTTAGTACTGATAGTTTATATCATACAATGAAAATCAAATAAACCGAGATATTTTTGTCACTTTGTTAGCGAAAAATCTATATATAACTGTTTAAAATGTTTCAATTGTAATACCTCTGGACAGTTCCTTAAAATCGTTACAACTAAATTCTATATAAAAAAATCAACAAAACAGAAAAAAATAAAATCAGTTTGAATGTTACGATTTCCGAATACTAATTTTGACTTTGTATATTGAACTTGTTAAGTTCTAAAGTTGGCTAACATGTACATAATCTACGTATGGGTTCATTAAATTATCTTAGCTTATCGTACCCATAATTTCTTTAAAAGCAGAGACAAACGTTACATCTCGTACACAATGGGAGTGATTTCATACACGATCAACCAAAAGTTCAGAACAGATAAATTAAACATGTACATCTCGCAAGAGCAGCAGGCGTTTTCTCTAAACTGCAGAAAAACTACGAGCGAATTCTAATCACTTCCGCGTGGCTTATCACACGTAGGTCTCGCGCGTTTAAAAAATCTTCGTGCTCATACCGTCATCTAAATTCCGCACAATAACGCGAAACCAATGAACCAGTGCCAACGGCACACCACGCGGCAATACAACATTTGAGGGTGAAAGTTATTGGCTGCGAAGGAACACTAGGTCGGTCGGAATGCAGTGGGGTGTGTCCCGTATAAATAACAATTATATCTCTCTGCTACAGTTTAGTCGTTGTAATGTCAGTGTGACGCGAAACATCGCAGTTTCTTTTCATTTTCTTTCACCAGGTCGATAGAGAAGCGCCAGAACACGATGAAGCCGCTCCTCTTCCTTTGCGCGGTACTGACGGTAAGTATCATAAAGATACTGGTGGTAGAAGTTTAATAAATAAGCAATATCTACAGTTCGTTGTCAATTATTTAGGGGATTGCCAAATACGGTTTATGAAGACAGGGAAACGTGAATTTGATTTTAACAGTGGCTATAAATAAATTGAACTGCGAGGTTAATAGTGAATGTAGCTTAATGTAGATTTACATAACACAAAACAATTAACTTAACAAGTACATAAATATTACCTACATACATTTTGTTGAATTAGTTTCATTTCTCAATATAAATCTTGTATAACATTTCAATCCATAATTTTTAAAAAATTGCAAGCGGCATTCCAGTTCTTATATAACGTAACTGTGGAGGAATGTAAGGCAACTACAGAACCTTACCTTTCAAGATTATTTCATGCAAGGTTAACAACTTATTAATTATTAACCGGTTCTTTGAAATGGAAAATAGGAAGAGTAATTCAATGCAATTTTCTTCTACCAGCATTGTATTCTTGTTATATAAACCTGTAAATTTGAAGAAAAAAAAGTTAATTATAATATCGCAATTTAATTTTTTTAATTTCTGTATTTATTGTCTGACAAGATAGCATTTTTCATTTTAACAATTTTTCAGTCAATTCCTTCCTTCGATGATAATTACAGTACATTATCGAGGAAGGTCGTTTCGTGAAATATCTAGGTGAAAAAGAATGTCGCTAGCATTGAAAAAGGAATAGTTTTAGGTTGGTCCGACTGCACCTTTGGCCGCGACTTATATAAATACCCATATTGTGTCAAATCGATTATGTTCGTAAATGGCTTACAAGGCTTTGATATTGCTAATTATGTTTTATTGGTGCTGATGATATGTATACCGATGCATGCTTAAGCGGTAATTGCTTGTCTACAGTAATTAATCTGTACCAGGAAACGTTAAACGAAGAGAATAATGTGCGAAATTAAAATTAGATTGCTGCGGCAGATGGTTTCTGCTTTCTATTGGTTTTCTTTCATATTTTGCGAACAGGTGTCAGATGGGGTTGAGAAATAATGTAATTGAACAAAGAGGAAAGATTTCAGATTTAGTAAAAGGAAAGTTTGAGGCTTTGGAAGCCGTCTCGTAATTTCTATTCAGAAAAACAAAGCTTCCCGTTAACATCGCTTTAATATTGATAATTTCTGTTAACTCTTTTGCAATTTTCGAACGGTATTTTATAAAGTATTGTTTTAATAACATACGGTTAGTTGATAACTTCTTTTCATATCGAAATTTGGTTAAGTTGCGCTAATTCAGAACTTCTCACCATCTACCAATTGATTACATTTCAGACCAAGCGCCCGCGTTTTTTTTTTCTTGACGTGCTTCTTCCAGCGTAATTTTGTATCCAGGGTTATACGAAAATTGTTAAACTATTTAGTCATAATTTTCAATTTCCTTTAACCGATTCTATTGCTAGGACATGCCAATCATGTTCCTTATTATCAAGCTGAACCTAATGTTAAATATATGGTAAGAATACAAATCATTGTATAAATTTGTGCATTATGTTGTTACTCTATGGACTTATTACCTAAATTAAGATAATAATCTTATTGTTCGTCGCACTAATATTCTTGTACTTTATATGCAAAAAGTAGGTTTCGGAATAATTGGCTTCAACTGTTTTATTAGGTGCGTAATATTATAACAACATCCTAAAAGCAACCTAATTTTATATTTTTGTTTATATGAATTTTAGGGAAATTGTATGTCGGTCTAACGCACAACTTTCAAGAGATGTAAGTCAAAATAAGACTTGTGTTTATTTATGATGCTGGTCAAATGATTTTTTACTTAAACGTAAGCCAATTGTAGTACAATATATTGTTCCGGGATTTGGTGCAAGATGATTTTTAGATTGATATAGAGCCAGTAACACTCTGAATATACAACTTGAATAATATAAGCTAATAATCTGCTGAAAATCAATAGGGACACCACACATCAATTTCGATGTTCCTACTATAGAAACAAACCTGCGCACCTGCCAACAATCGTAAAAATCTATGATTAATGGATCTTCTTTTCGCTGTACGTAGTACATTATATTACATAACTTGCATGAAATGATTTATAGTAGAGAAGACATTTCATGATAGTTTTTAAAGTGACCTGACATGATCGTCATCAAAGAGACCATATACTTGAACCAAACTGGCTCAGTTCATTACTAAATAAATGATTTATTGAGATAGATCAGTGTTTACTTCGCCGCATTGTTAATTAAATAATTAATAATAATAAATACTTCTAATATGGGTTTCTCATTTGCTAATAAAATAATTATCATTCACACTAAGTGTACGAGTTTGTTACACCGTTAACCGACACTGGATTCGAAAGTCTCTACAAAAATAACTAATTATAATATTACGATAAAAAAAAGCCGATACAAGTATTTTCAATACCTACACAAGAAAGGCGCACGCTCTACGGCGACACTTGCGCAATCTACCTCTTTTCTTCGGTACTTACCGCCACGCCGAACCGCCGTGTCGCGGTCGCCGCCTGGAAACTTTCTTTGTCAGCGCGAATTTACATGCTCTGCGGCGGCGAGCAGTTATTCATGTTGTCCCGCGCAACTTTCAATTTCGAGCGAGAAAAACGTGGCCGGCGATGACCGTCAGACCGCGCCGCCATCTTGGGCCCCCTAAATTTACGTAACTTTCCGTCGCCGAACGGTCGGTTATGAAATTATTGCGTGCATCGAACGTACGTGATGCCGCCGCTCCTCGATTCGTTTCATCTCGACGAGGAGAGCCGGTAATTTTAAAACCATTACGACATTGCGCAAAGAGCAATAATAAGTGGTGACGGTTTGAAATAACACAAGTTTTTTTTTACGGGCCGCGAATTCGAAGTAGAGCACGTTAATACCACTGAATTCAGGTTGTGGAAAGGATATTCAAATGGTTATAATAAATTTTACAATATATTAGATGCTTGGACGACAAATATAAATGTGTATGTAGATATATTAAGGTAACCGGGCAGTTTTTACAGTTCAAACTTTGAGTACTGTAGGTAAAGCAACTGCTTTGTAGTCACAGATGGCGCTGCACAAAATATACAGCAAGGTTTTGATATACAAGTTGGTTGATTCCGTTTTGTCCAAAGATTTAGGATAAAGTGTTATTTTTACGTGCTTTGTCACAAACTTTCCACCAATGTGTCAAATGACTCGTCCACTACACCGTACTATACTATACATTTCAAATCAGCCACACATGAGAACTTCCGTAATCAAAGCATTTTACACCGGATATTGAATAATAAAAATTATTTTATTTGCTTTGACGAATAAATAATGTTAAAGCGAAATATCACTTAATAAATACAAATCAATGAGAACCGTTAACGTTTAAATCATTGCCATATTTAATGGGTACTATGGTGAATAGATCAAGGTAAGAAAGAGGTAAAAGAGAAAAGTTACGAGCCCCTGTGAAAAGAATTTATAACAGCAAACGTCTAATTACAAATCACAAAATTGAAGGACGTACTAATTCAACTCTGTTTAGAGGCAATTTATAGATACACGATTTCTAAATATGAAAGAAGCCAATCTTAGATATCAGCACAACGATCTTTTATGCTAAACGATGAATTTAAATATGCATACAAACAAACATTTTATCTTGTAAATATTAATTTAATCAAACGGATAATCTCGTCGACTCGTTAGCAATGATGAAAATTGAAAAGGACGGAAGGGTCCTTTCGGGAAAAATGTGGAGTAAAAAAAATTATTACTTTTTAAATCGCTAATATTTTGAATATTTATTGTGTCTTTGCACTAAAAGAAATTTCTCATAAAGCGTACTTACTATAGTTACGAAAAAGTGACTACACATTCATCACAGTTTATTATCAACGATCTGCTTGATCGCAGTGTAAGTTGGAAAGTTTATGAAAAACATTTAAATCTAAAAGACCAGCAAGCGGGGGGATATTTAAACTAGTAGCTGTTGGAGAAAAACCGCGGTCCACTGTGAATTATCTGTTATTTAATTTTTCTTAACTCTAAAATGTAATAGTGTATATGGCTTAACACTCACCGGGCGGGTCGAATCTGCTCTGTCTTTCCT
>JAUIMR010008684.1:0-13375 GCA_032191635.1 Sarophorus costatus
ATTTGTTTAGTGTTCTTCACCACATCTTTACGTGGGTAACGCATTTTACCTTTAATGAGATTTTCTTAAGAACAAATGTTGTATGTATTTAAAGAAGAGGTTTGGTGTCATTCTAGGTGAGATATATACTCCTGAGTAGCTGGCTCAGTGTTAAAATAATTTTGTAGGGTACACGCAACGAATTTTTTTTAATACTTGTTTATTCTTAATTTTCGATGTGGTAAGGTTCTGAAATTCAATAAACTTCTGCAAATTATCCCTTCCCCCCAAGATATCTTTAACATGTTCTTCCCGGCACATTTTTTCAACACCTGTGAAAGCAATGCCTGTAAACCACTGGTGGTCCACGCCAGGTTGAACGTGTTAATAAATTTGAGAGCGCTGCTTTTTTTCGTCTTCACAGACCTCTCTCTACTTGCAATCTCTACGTGCGTCTCGTGGAGAAATGCACTCCCGTAAACGGGTCAATTGTGTTTACCGAAAGACGGTTCGGTGATTTAGGGTACGCTATGTAATGATTGATTACGTGGGACTCTGTTTGGCGACAATTATGCGTACAATGGGAAATCCGAACCCGCGCGGTGCTGTACTGCATTCGAGCTGAACAAATGGCGACTCCCGGAGAGTTGAAAGTGCAGTTACGTCAGCGAAACTGTGTGGGAGGGAGAACGAATAGCTATTGAAGCGATGAAAGCTCACTTCCGACGAAGCCGGATTGCGATAGTTTCTTTTTTTCTTTAACTTGGCTGGATTCGTGAAAGCTTTAAAGCCTTAAAGATTGGTAATACGATAGCATTGTCGGAGTGACTTATTAAGGTGCATAATAAATTCTAACGGATCGACATTTATTCCGTTATCACGTACAACATGAAATCTAATTTAACGAACATAATACGGTGGATTCAATTACAATCACCATTACCAACGCACACGCAAACTTGCCATTATCTGCCATTATCGCATTTTATGGTGTAGGTATTATGCTTTTGGTATAGTCTATAATTTTTAGTAAAAGAAAGTCGGAATTACGAGATAGTAGTAGGTAAATAAATGGAATCGGATATTGAAAGAGTATGGAATAAAACTGAACAAAAATAAAACGAAAGTCATGGTGAACGGGGAAGAGGAAGAGGTGAACATAAGAATCGAAAATTCGTACATTGAACAAGTAAACTATTTTAAATATTGAAGAATACAAATGGAAAAGGATGGAGGCTAATAAAGGAGGACACTAATACTATAATACGCCTTGAATAACCGTTCGGTTATAAAATATCGAGGAAAATAAAATTAAACACATACAAAGCGATCTACAGACCGCTGCTTTTAACTTTCTCAGCGTACTTTGTAGTATTATAAATGGCGACCATTCATATAGCAGGCCAATGTTCTATGTCTAGAAATGGTTAGGTAAACGAAGACAAAAGACAACAGACAAAAACTGTTAAAATTTATTTAAAAAGATATTCACTACAAAAAATATTCTACAAAATTACAGTAAAATTTAAGTGGAATCCAACATTCACTAAAATTTCTATCGGAGTTTTAAGATGAAAAATAAAAAAAAGGGTTTGGTAAAAGCTCAAAAATTCTATTAGGAGGATGTAATTGGCTTGTTCAACAACAGATAGACATACAATAGTCACATGTAGAGAAGCATATTTGTTTAATAATAACTTTCTTCTTATGGTACGTATACATTGTTAACATCTCTATTCAATTTTAACTTTACAAATAGAACATGTTTAAGCTCTTACCCAAAAAAGCTCCTTTGTATTTTGTGCACAGATACGCTGAAACTAATGACTACAACTGTAGATACTTTCTCTTATAACGTAACATAACTAAACATTACGTATTACTTATAAAAATATTCATATCAAGACTAGTAAAGATTTGTAACATTACATTTTATTTAGGTACGGGTTGTAAATTCTCGATACTGTATTCTGTTACATCACAGAAACTATAAATAAAAATTGCTATAAAAAAGATAAATACATATTATATACATAAATACGCAGCAAAACACATTCGAGGCAGAACAATTACAATAAAGTTACTTAAAATTCGTCTATTTGTGCCTCACAATTTGTGGCAAAAAGCAATTTTTTTTAATTGCTTAATAAAACTAATTATCAAATTATTCCAAAGTTTTGGTTTTGCATTAAAAAGGCACGTCCACAACGTACCACACTCCTAACACTTACACAAGTAATATTTTCTAATTATTCTATATAATAAATAAAAATAAGAACTAAAATGCGCAGATATGTACAAAGATTACATTTTTCATTATCTGTAAAGAATCGGATTCTTTCTTTACTATAAGAGAATGTTGAAATAAAGTAATTTAAATGCAATTATAAAAAATTGTGGAATGAACGGAAAATATTCTTACCCTATTCTTTTATATAACTGAAGAATGGAATACTTGCATTATTTTTGTGCAAATCATCATACATTTATATCTTCATATTCTCTAATGATATGAAAATATCACTTGATCAACAAATTAATTATTTATTGCTTACACTTACCAAAATGGAAAACACTGAAATATCTTTTACGATACAGTCGGTTTGTATCATGAATGTCAGTATAGGCTTTTGTAATAACTAAGCAATTGATAACATATTACTAACGGAAACTCCAGCAAACACTATGCGGTATTATACTCAATTATTTATTAGTGTTTGTATTTATAGTGTTAGTATTTATAATTGTTGTAGCCTATACTGACACTAAAATAGACCAACCTATATATAAGGAACATGAATTATTGCGCATAGTTTAATAAATCTATGAATCACTTAAAAATTCCTTAATAAAGGAAAGAACCCAAGATCGAAGCAAAATTGTTCTATAAAAATTGTGCACCTTATGAAATATACCATCTTTGAGTTATCTCTTATTACGTATTCAACTAAAACAGGAGGATGTCGGCTCCTAACAGCAAAGTCGAGCAAAAATGCAAATGTCGCATCGAAGGAAGAGGTAACGGAGAAAAGCGATTTGTCATAACGTGTGCCTATGAATCAGTACATTAATCTTATTAGAATTACTCTTGTCATTCCGTTTGCTTAGCCTAATAAACCTGTTTGGTACGTCAAGGAGCTCCGTCTGCTCGACGATACGATCACAATTAGCGCTACTGCCTACGATCACAAGGGAGTGATCCTCCAGGGAATCCTGCAAACCTTCGCGCATCGGTAGATATTCGCCCACGTGGTGAACATCTGCGTTTACCATGCGCACATTAGTACCGTCACTTTTTTCAATATAGTTGTTGTTCCCATTAATGCTCCCGGACAGTCCCGATGAGAGACTGCTCGAACTGGAAGAGCTGCCGTTTCGAACGCTATTCCTACACGGTTCGCTGTTGTGCCTCGCGATGATGGGAAACGGCGCGATTCGATTGTTCCCGTTGCACCGCGGTTGTTGCTGTTGCTGCTGCTGCTGTTTCGAATGGTCTCCGTCCAACCGTCCCTCCTTCACGCTGCAGTCGTGTGTCCAGATGATAACCACTCAATCCCCCCTGTGCGGGCCCTGCCTGACCGGTTCGGTGTTGCCCCTGTAGCAGTAGACCTGGAGCAGGATCAGTATATCGATCATCACCTGAATACTTCCGCAGAGCCAAAATTGCAGTGGTGCATCCCGTAATTTAAAGTAGACGATCTTGAAGATATCACCACAAGTCCATGAAAATACCATCATTAAGCTAAAAAGCAAAATTAAATCTATTATGCCTACAGAAAAAAAATATGTAAGAAGCAATATTGTTATAAAATCAATTATTCATCTTTAGCTGTAGCTTAAGTCTTTATAGATTAAAGTAATAGAAAGGCATTCTTTTAGGTATATTCAAAATAAAGATCTTGGTAATGTTGACGTTATAAGCTTCCGAGAGGTATTCCTTAAAGATTTAGAATTCGAAATACACCATTTGACAAAGGTAGAATGGTCGAGATATTATTGATTTATAAAAATGCAAAGAGAATCGGTAAAACATAAATATAGTGAAAACGACTAAATTAAACAATTGGGCATCTTAATGATACTGTAGCAAACAAAAAATTATCTGTACAGGGCGTTGATGAATTCGACTGACAAATTTAGAGGGATGATAATAGGCATGAAGAGGATGAAAAAATGTTATAGAACATGGGTTCGCAAACCTCATTTACAGGGAGAAAATTGCTAAAATAGTTGAAGGGTGTTACGTCAAATAGCATTAAAAACAAAAAACTCCATCTTCTGTACTAATTTTTCACCTTCTTGATGCCTATTACCACCTCTATGAATTTGTCGGTTGAATTTGGCAACACCTTGTAACATCTATGTTGAAAACTGGTCCAAAAAAGAGTTGTTTATTATTACATCAATGTATGTATGTAATAATAAAGCCGTTAATGTTCTTTAACAGCAAAATATTATCAGAAGCAATCCAAGGGAAACAACTGCGTTTGAGACCAATTGGTATCAAAATAATTGCCATAAAATATAGACAGATTTAGTAACTAATTATTAACAATAAAACAAGCACATAATACTGCAGTAAAATGCAATAAAAATTAAAGCAAACTCATCTCTGAGTTTCAGTGATACCTTGAACAAAACAAAAAAATACTTCGATTAATGACAAATCATTCAATTTTATCAGTGTAGTAATTTGTATTCGTTTACATAAATGCTGTGTAATTTTATTGCTTACTCTGGCACTTACAAACAAAATGTTTAAATACAATAATCAATACATCTATTGATTAATACCAATAAACCATAAACTTTATTAATTCATTTAAAGATAAGATATGTTCCCTACTGCAAGCAACCAATTAATAATCCAACCGTACCTCATTCCCTCCGTTGACTTGTTCCTAAAATTTTTAATCAGCTGCGGAGTTCCGAGCATCGCCTCTGTTAAAACAGCCAGGAAACCAACCATTTCCACGAAAACCGTGTAATCCATGAAGATGTACATAAGAAGAGACGTCAAGATGGAAAACACAATCATACAGTCTATGTATGATTGAAAATCAGACCAATTCCAAAAGTCTCGCATCTTGAAATCTAGAAGTTTTGATTTGAATAAAATTGTTATAGCTGATTTTATGAACATGCACATTTGCACTAACTTCTAATTCTACATTAAGAGTAGTGTTCGTGAAATGACACAAATGACACAAACAACAAAATAAAATGAATTTCATAATTTATTTAAAGTGACAATGCTTTAATATTGCATAAGGAAATGGCATTGATATAGGAAAAAAGAATCACATCTGGGAATATGTGTAATGTGGAAAACAATGCCTTGTAAGGTAAAAAATCTGCTGATAACAGTTTTTGCATAATATTTCACGGCTGGAATTATCTGAAACAAAACAGAAATTTTTGGGATATTTCGCTCATTTATTTGAATTATCTTGAAACCAGAAAACGATACCACAGTACTGCTTTCTAGAAAATGTATAAATATTACAATATGCATTTCAGCAACTGTGTCCTGTTTTTCGTCTTTTACCTAAAAATTTATTGTGATTACAATTTAATTAATAATTCCATAATAATCTATGATATCTATAATAACCAACGTAGTACACCACCATAGGCATCACTTATTTCCATAAACTTCATCTGAATTAATAATAATTAATAACTACGAAGAAAATTATATATATTAAAACGAATTATTGGTGAGCAGATTTTGATAGACTGGTATGACATTTTTTATGTTCTTAACAATAATAAATCATAAAATAGTAGAAATTAAAAAGTTGAAAAATGAATTCAAATAATGTAAATTTCAAACTCCAAGAACGAAGTAATCAATTGAGATAATTAAGTAGAACCCCACAATGTCAAAGGTTATCCGTTATCTCGATTAGTAAGCGACAAACAGTCGTAAGTACATCATGCACGGATATTAGGTAGTAAAGAAGGACTGGAACAGAAATTCTTCTAAGAAGCGATAGCGTGCAAGCAAATTTACCACAGATACTGTGCGTCGAGCGTGGGGGTTTCGACTGAAGCAATCTGACCACCTCACTTGGCGTAGCTGCCGAAATTAAATATGTACAAGTAGTTAATCGAGGAAAAATTAAAAGCGTAAATAATTAAAAATCACATAAAAAAAACTCAATGTATGTATTTGAAATAATGTTAACTAGCTAAAGAATTACAGTTATTGTTAAAGTTATTAATTAGTGAATGTAGGTAGCACTAATATTATTACAGTGTCATATCAGTTAAGAGAAGAAGTATTACTACTTTAATTAACTTTTAATAAGTAATTTTGTGTAACTAATTTATGTATATTTGAAAATTTTATATAGTTTCTCAAAAAAGGATTGATTAGTTTCCTACAACTATTCACACACTTTTTATGAAATTCTCATTACAATTTTGAAGAAAATATAAATGTAGTTAGCAAATGTTTTGTAGAAGATATGCAAAATCTGCACTTCTGAGTAATTTTTTTTTTGATTATCAGTAGGGTAAATGCGCCAATTGTCGACCAATTTATTTTAGTAGTCGATCACATCTCACGTTTTATTTCGACAATAAATCGCTGCATTGGTTAGGACTATTTATCGTCGACTATTGGATGGTAGTCGGAGATAGGCGTAGTCACCCTATTACAATGTTTTTAACCCTTGAATGGAGAAGCACTTTTTCAGAAACCCATATATTTACAGTGAATTCTGATAAACCACAATCTGTAGAAAATAGAGAAAATGAATTACTGATAATGGAAGAATACAAAAAGGAAGGCTTCGTAGAATGTTTTTTTTTTTGTGAAAACATCTTAGTAGTTTCGATATAATTTTTTTTAAATATTGTTTTGCAGCATATACAATATTGTAATAAGTAACGTATTAAACTGTTTATTACATTATTGAAATTGCTATTTTTCATAAATAGTGCCTGCAGATATAAAATAATTGTGAACGTGTAAAAATATTTGGTACCTTCTGCTAAACAAACATTTAAAAAATCCATGTACCTGTAAATATTCGTTGGCGTGCTTGAGAGAGTTGGTTGATATTTCGGACACGTACGCACAGGTGTATCATAGCGAACATGGTGATGTTCATGATGATACTTTGTATGAGAAGGGGGTACTCGAAGTGTTTACCGAACCTAAGATCGCACCTTTTGTAGCAGGGCTTCCAAACTCAAAGATCTGACTTACCAAAATAATATACGCAGCGTATTTGCTATCAGAAGGGCTAAACATACCAGTAGAGAAAATCCTTCCGCGTTTTTCTCACGTTTTATCTGCCTGTACTGCGGTATGTACGGTATGACACCGCCGATAATCAACCCCGCGGCACTGACCCATCCTACCACGTGCCCCACCGTCAGAGACAGTTCGTCCGATATGACCCAATCCATTTTACTTACTACTAAAATTTACCTAAAGCACTTAACATGATTTCTCTCTAGTCTATTTTTAAAGCACCTATCCGCAGCGGTGTACTATTAAATGTCAACAGAAATGTCAAATGGGATGCGCATTTAAACGTTCTTATCTCTTTCGCACTCGCGATCAATCGATATGCTTGTCTTTATCGTCAAATGTCATCTATGCTCATCAGCCATAGATTAATCGAATGTGGATCGAGAGATTGCTGTTTCCAGTGGTTTCTCACACGAGGAGTAATTATTAAACAAAACTTGTAATTTTTTAAACTACTAAAGCAAATATTAAGATTGTTGCTTTTTTATTAATCTGCCTTCTCCTTTATTTTCGATTACATGACATTAGCGACATTTCCTTTACTATCTATTTCGGCTATCGTTATAATCTGTTGACATTTAAGGAATTTATAGGTTATGTTCGAACGATTTAATCCAAAACACTAATAGTAAAATAAAGTAGGTACAAAAACTTATACTGTACTGTATTTTTGTAGTATATCCATTAATTCTTTAATTATTCTACAGTTTCGGAAAATAAGATGAACATTTCTAAAATAGTACACTCACTAATTAGGCATCGTAACCTGCTCTATGAATACAGAAAATTTCCCGTTATAATTTCCGCCAGATTAAAGTCCGACAAAGCTATAACGAGATCCACTCGTACAGAACTTGATACAAATGTAAAACCTCTTGGAGAAAAAGTAAAAGAAACAACGAAGACTGCTTCATATCTAGGTGTAATTCTATTGGGAGTAGGTGTTACCGGTACGTTATTTTATGCGGTCTTCCAAGAATTATTTTCGAGTAAAAGTCCGAACAACGTGTACACCCAAGCAGTGAAAAAATGCTTGTCTGACACTCGAGTAGAAGATAAATTGGGTTTGCCGATAACAGCATATGGAGAAGAGACTAGAAGAGGTAGGCGACAGCATGTGAATCACATCGTATACATTAAGGACGGGAAAAAGCATATGCGAATGAGGTTTTATTTGCAGGGAGCCTATCATAAGGGTACGGTGCATTTAGAAATGGTTGAGGTCTAAATTCAAATATAAATGGTGTTGAAAAGTTTGTAATAAATTTGTTTTTTAGAATGCCAATGGAAAATATGAGTATCGATACTTATTTGTCGAGGTGAACGATTTGCTCCAAACTACTCTTATGTTAGAAAACAATGTTAATAAGCCTGGAATACCATCGCAATCTTTTTCTTTTGAGTAGGTTGAATACAAATATATAAAAGTGTACCATATTAATGAGGTGAGTATTTAGCTACCATATTTTTTAAATACAAATCTAAACAAATAAGTTAATTTCTTTTATTCAAGATGTATTAATATTTTAGAGTTTTAACTGTAGGGATATCAGAAAGCGCATTGAATTGCATAGGATCAAATAAGATCAAATAGAGAAAGTTTTCATAAAATTCGTACAAAAAGATTTTGCAATAAGTAGAATTGTCTAAAAGCATTCTTATCTACAGACCAACATGCAAAAGATTATTTCATATTTTATAGATATCAACTACTACACTAAGAAAATTGAAATGCCACACATTATTACGAACCCACCTCCATTACAATATCTTTAGAAACAAAACAATTGAAAAGAATCTGAAAAAATTTATTCATATAATATTAATCTTCTTTACATTTTATTGGAGCTTCCTGATAGAATACAAATATCCGATTATTGAAGACATAATTTTTTATTTTTGTGAGAACCCACCAGAATATAACATAAATCGAGAAGTACTGCATCCAAGCCCACTTCATAACTTGCCAAAAAGTTGGAGTATAATAAACATTATGTTCGGGATATATTACAGTTAGTTTTAATCTGAAACCATCCTGGGTATGTCTCTTGTAAATTTTATGGGTGGCAAGTAAATAAGTTGTAACTAAAACAAGAATATACTTAATGTAATATTTTCATTATTGGTATTACTTACGATTTCTCTTATTGTAATTCTCAAGAATATTTTCAAATTTGTAGCTATCTACATCATCATTCTTCTCTATGAGAGAATTATTAAAGTGTGTGTTTATAATTTTAGGGTGACAGAAAATGGGAAACAACTGCGATAATTTAAGGATTGATGATACACTAATTTGACTGACCCTTTCAACTGATTCTTGAAGTAATATCAGCGATTGCATGTGTAATCCGCAGGTTGCCTGTATATAATATGTAACGACCTTAAAAATGTATATAATTTTATACTTACATGTAATTTGTATTCCAAAGTAAGCAGCAAATTAAAATGCGTCACGCTTGTATCCTCTGGAAGATATATGTTGAGTTCGAAGTTGAATGTGTCCACTTTGCCGTCAAAGTTGTTATCAAATTCGACTGCCTGGATTGATATAAAGTATTTTTAAGATAGATCTTTTGTTTTACTTTCCTTAAATATAACCTTAATTTCGGTGCAGCTATCTTCAAAGTATTTGTCATCGTTGTAAGCGAAGTTATTACAAATTACTTGAACACTAATATTATTTGTATAAGCGACAAACAAATATTCTCCGTTAAATCTTACATCTGGTTGTTCGTAAAAGGCATCATGTTTTAGCCAAAAACCTAGTAATATGACGAAAAATAAAAAGTAAACTATAAATTACATTTAAAACTTACCTCGACTGTTATATGAAAATGTAAATGGGAATATTATATTTATTATAGTAGTAATTGTAATAAAGAAACTAGCTTTCGAAATTAAGTAGTTCTTGTACTTAATTTTCAAACATTTAGAATACAATTCGATGATAACCATGCTTATTAAACTTCCAAGCAGCTAACTAAATTAAGTTTACTTTGTGCAGAAGTATATCGTTTCCATAGAAACCAATCCGAAATGTAAACCATAATTGCTGCAACCTAAATTGCCGCTAAACGTTTCATGTGTTGCTCTCCCATTCGACATCTATTTGTAATACGAAGTTATTCATTTTTTTATTGTAATTTTAAACTACAAATTTACATAATTAATAAACGCAAAATTGTAAACGGTCTGCAAATTCAAGACATGTACAGGGGTACATAAAACCTCATAAAACTTCAAATTAAGAATCTATTGTATCCAAACAAATATTATTAATAACCGGCTTAATTACTAAGGCCTAAAAACGTGTGCTTATTGTCCAATGTCGACAATCTCTTTAATATCCCCAACAAAACATCATTTGGATAAATAAATAATGAATGGGATTCGTTATACTGAAATTTGTCATCAAGTTTTTTAAGTATGTATACAGACAAAAAACAGCAGATGCAGAGAAAATATTCTTTAGAACCATGATTATGGATAGCTTTTAAAGTTTGAGTCTTAGTTATAGTGGAAGAATTATGTTATCTTTGTTGTCGTTACGTTTAGAAATATTTCTTGAAGTGTAGGGATTCGTCCAATTGATGACACTAATATTTTCCCTCTGCAATTGAACATTTGACAATGCCACAACGTAAAATTTATCGTAATGGATACTCTAAATTTCTAGCATCTCTTGCATCGTTAGAACTACCCCTTAGCCTTTCACGTGAAAATGCGGTTTCAATTGCATCAGAAGTAAGTGATCTAGTTGACACGTAGTAAAATCCCACTTGATCGAGAATATATTCTACTCACGGTTGCGTTCTTTTTGTAGTAAATATAATGTGTATAGGCTTCGCGTATCCATCAGTAGTCTGGCTATCATTACTATACTTTTAAAATGTTACCAGCGAGACTCGTGGAATTTTGCCAGTCCTAATTTACGAGACATTAAATCATGATCAGAATGGTTTTCGAGGATAAGGAATGTCCAGGTTGTTTCATTTAACTGAACTCCATCTCTAAAGCCTTGTATCTAGACATAGAAAAGTTGTACCACTTTATCAGAAGAACAAAGCAAAGTCAAGTTTTCAAGTTATCATTCAAGTATATTTTGACACCAGGTTATGTTCTATAAATTAAATTATTGGATTTAGTGTTTGGAGGGAAGACAGTATTGGAACAGGATATGATTCAATACCCTATGTTGTCTAAGAGATCTAAATTTAAACGAATTATTAGTTTTGGTTTTGATTAATACCTCTTCGTACTTAATTAAAACTGGCAAAAAAATTCTTAACAAAAGTTTTTCCGTTAGATCGGGTGGAACTAAGTCGGCAAGTGTTATTCCAATATTTGAAATTGAAGATTCCCATGAGCCCAAGCAAACATTTGTGTCCGATGAAAATTGAGTCAATGTTATTATTATTATTAATCTGTTATGACTAAAAAAATACTTACAAGTATGTTAAGCTACATATTATATCTACCACTGCTGTAGTACTACCAGCTTGTATGTCTTTTGCTGCTGGTGTAATAGAAATCCTAGGTCAGAGATTAAAAATATCTGAAAGAATTGAAAAATATAAGTTCATATGTAGGTTCTTAGCTTTTATATATAGAAGAGGTAAATTTAAATTAAACATTTTTAGTTAGTTATTGTTTTCAAGCGCTTAACGCTTTCTAGTAATGTTTCACGCATTTCTTTACGCCAAAACAAGGTCTCTGAACCTCCCCGTCAGTTCAAAAGCCACGTATGAAACTTTAAACGTTGTTTTGTTCCTATCTAACCACTAGAACAGCGGTGTCAAGTGAGCGTAATTGAGCGTATGTAGGTGGACCTTTCATCACTATCGATGCTAAAAATATTGGGTTTTTTCTTATAGGTTGTAACTCCGAAATTTTTAAAATGCATATTTATATCAAGATGTGTGCTCTACTTTTCTGATATTCAAGAAGTAAACCATTTGCGAAACTTTTATCTGGCATAAAAAGGCGTGTGCTAGTTCATCTAGGACCCTTCTCCAGTTTCCTTATAAAAGCCACGAAATTAAAGCTCTTCGCTCAGTACGTGTCAAACTTTTGTCCAGACATCGCTATCCGCTAATAACGACACCAACTAGAAAGCGTAAATATAATTTAGGGCATTCATACTGGAAAAGGAAACTAAGATGTCTGTGGAGCCTTTGGATGTCCAAGGCTTTGATTTCTACGCAAGAGATAACTCCCGTGAACACCACACCGAACGTTACGATCTAGTCGCCCTTAGGGACAAGCCAACCCCAATTTTAAGAAGAGGCTTCAGCTTTATATTCACTCTACGATTTAACAGAAATTTCGACGAGTCACGTGATGTTGTTTATATCGCTTTTTGTTTTGGTAATATAATCAGTTCTTGTCCTAATACCTTTTTTAATATTTTGTCTTGCGGTTCCATGCGGTTTAGGTCCTAAACCACATGTCACCAAAGGCACCAAAATTATCCTTCCGCTACTTACCAGGGAAAAACAGCTACAGAAAGAAATGTACAGGTGGAATATGACCATGCAACGCCACGAAGGAAACGCAGTGACGTTACAAATCCATATCCCAGCAAACGCTCAGGTTGGTATCTGGCGTTGTGAAATTCAAACTGAAATTTTTGGTGGAAGATCTTATGATGCGTATAGGAGAGGGGAGTTGTACATCGACGGAAGGGACAATTTGAAACGAGACGATTTTAGAGTAAGTACATACATATTTTTATATCTCCTGAAATACAACGATTAAAACCTCATCATTACATTTATTTACGTCAATTGTCAGAAATTAATAAAGAAAATGTTAATACGGAAAAAGTTACCTTTTTTAGATTTTCTTGAAATTACAGCAATAAAGATACAAGTATTGATGTGTTTATGTACATTTTCTTAGCAGTTTCTGAGTATAAAATACCATTAACGTTTGTACAGTACGATTATTTTTATTATGCCATTACATTTTTAAAAGTTTTGACCGCGCAAGATCATGATCAGTAGCGTTTCGTCAAATATTATCAAGTATTTGTCACCACTGAAGATGACCTTGCAAGGTCCAAACATGCAAAGCGTAGGAATACTAAAACTATCATGTACAAGAGTTAGAGTAATTTTATATAAA
>JAUIMR010008749.1:0-10769 GCA_032191635.1 Sarophorus costatus
ATTTTATCGCCGGAAGGCGATATTTGCCAAATTACCCAATTTGAGTTTGTTACTAGTTGATCAGAATTTGGGCAAGCTTAATTTAAAGGATAGTTTTAACACGCCAGTTACATTAAACAAAAGAAACATTAAAAGAAAAGAGTAAAATGGTAATGGCACTTAAGGTAAAAGATTTACGGTATATTTCGGCGCGACGACGTGGGGAATAGGAGTATACCAGTCGTAACGATAATTTAAGCATTAACAACATCGCTACCGCTCACCTTTCCAAATAGGACGCGGCGTGCGCGAAATTCTTAAACCTCAACATCGAGCTGAACACGGGCCACCGTACGACGACGGCGTCCCCGTGCAACTGGTGCCCGAGCACGAATCCGAGACTACCTACGTTGACGTGAAAGTAAACGTTCGCCTTCGCCTCTACGTTCGTCTCGCTCACGTCCGCGTCGATCAACGCGATCGAAGGGGTATAATTGAAAGCGTTATTCTCGTACTCCTCGAGGCGGTTCTTCGTGAACAACGGCTTCTCCCTCTTACCGTTCGCTTCCGAGTCTTCTTGGTCGCTCTCCGTCAGATCGATCGTCTGTACGGTTCTCTCCGAGCCGCAGTCCTCCTTCGTCTGCGTTAACCAAACGCCGGCGTTCTGCGACGGTAAACCTTTCAGTTGATTCACGAGGTCCGTACGCACGAGTTCCCCGTTCACGTACCGCATTAACACGATGTCGTGCGTCTCCGTCTTGTAGTACGGCCCGACGAAGACGGTGTTCGAGCAGTTGGGCGACGCGTATATGCCGAAGTCCCGGTGGACGTGGTTACGCGATCCGACGTCCGTCCGTAGCACGATCGTCATTTTTTTCTCCGCGGACATTTTCATCACTTTCAGCAGGTCGGAGTATTTGATGCGGTACTCGTTCTTCTGGAGGCACAGTACGGAGAAGTCGGAGTTTAATTTGATCATGCGCCACATGCACGACGCTTTGATGACGGGTAGGTTCGCGGTTACGTTAAACGGGAGGGAATTGTCGTTGTCTCGGTCGAGAGAGGTGTAGCTCTTTTCGACGCAACGGTGTTTCGTGAACATGATCTTCCGGACTATCGGTAGGCCGTTCTTTGATTTTGACGCGGTTTCGTCCGATTTCTTTGTCGATAATAGCAGATTATCGTGTCTGTCTTGATTTTTTTTTATCGTCCCGTGAATCTGACAGAACAACTTCGTCAATTCCAAGATGACTTGGACTTCTTCTTTCGGATTTTCTCCGGGCGTTCCGTCCGACACCAAAGCTTTGATGATCTCGTTTTTGATCACCGACTTATTGTAACCTAAGTGTTCGTATTTCTTCACGTTCGTAAAGTACTTTGGAACCGTCAAGGAATCGGTGATCACGATTTTGGGAATGTTGAAATACGATGAGAACCAGACTTGGATCGCTCCGCTGCGGTAACTCGTCGCGAGTTTATGCCACTGCAATAAATAAAAAGTGGTCGTCGCCTTTTTCCCTAACATGCCGATGAATTTCTCCGACATATCCGCGGACGGTTTGAAGTAATGGACGTTTTCCTTCGCCGCCGGGAATAACTGCTTGAATTTCTGTATCTTCGCGGTGATTTCGGTCACCAGCGGGTTCACCTCCTGGTGTTGTCGCGTGGGGTTCTCGTCGCGTACGACGAAATCCTGCTTGCGTTTTCTACGTTTCGACTGGAGAGTGATGACGGGGATCGCGTCCAATTTCGACGGGGTCTCCTTCCCGTGCACGCGGTTCATGTTCCTGACGAACCGTCGGTTCCTCGTCGTGATGAACCGGTCGGTTTTGTTACGTTGTACGTAGTAAGCGGTCGGGATACCTTTCGTCCGAGCGCACTCGAAGCTTTTCATCTCTTCGAACGGTGGTTTTTCGACTAGGTCGAACGTTACCGAACTCTCCGGATCGATTATTTCGGATTTTTTCGTACTTACGCTCGGCGGCGAAGCGATAATTTCGGTTTTCGGTACCGATCGATAACTACAATGACAATCGTATAAATTGTGCACTAAACAGTACGGTATAATCTCGTCTAGATTCAATTTCGTACAGTTTACGCAGCAGTCGACCGGTTTCCACTTTTCCATATCGAATTTCGGTAATTTCTCTTCGGGAATTTCGACGATTTCCTGTTCGGCCATCTCTTCGGGGTCCTCGATGAAATCGTTGTACTTTTTCGGCAGTTTCGTGACCCTCCTTTGTCGGTTCGCGCAACCCCCTACGACTATCGTCTGGTTGTTCGCTTGTATGACGGTTTGCGTGAATTCCTTCTCGACTTTCGCGAGGTTCCTCTTCGCCTCGACCTCGAGACGGTTGACCGCGCCCTCCGATAGTAGATCGGTTCCGATCGGTAAGGTAACTTTGACGTTTCCCTTCGATTTCCGATCGTAATTGCAGCCGCACTCGAACATGCACTCGGGACGACCGCAATGGTTCGAGAGTAATGAGGAGGTCGTCGAGAGACTTCGACAGACGCACCCGAGTCGACAATAGTCTTTTCGACAGTTTTTTATCTCCTCTTTCTCCTCGAGATTTACCTCGATGACTTTGACGTTGAGTCGTTTCAACTCGTAGTTGGTTTTCGAAGATCTACCGCGTTTTCTCGATTGCGCGACGGGTTTATTTTCGATTTTGTCCTCCGTTAAAAGTTTGCTGTTCACGTCGTTTTTGATCACGTCGTAGGATATTTCTTTGATCTCTAAATAATTTAGGATTTTCGCGACGACGTCCTTACACGTGTCGTCGATCGATTTCTCTTCGATCTTTATTTTTTCTTCGTCGGTTTTAACGAGCGGTCTCCGTAAAACGATTTCCTCTTGATTATTTCGATAGGGCACGTTAAATTCGAAATACGAGCGATTTTTATTCTTGCCGGTCGGTTTTAAAGCGCTCAGAGCAAACTCGAGGCGATCGTGGGTGATTTCGAACCCGTATTCCGGTATTAAATGCCGAATTTTCGGATCGATCTCTCTTCTGTACCGAGGTACGATGGTCAGGGTGACTTTCGGTAACTTTTTTATAACGGTTTCCCAATTTTGATCGTCGTATTGTAACTTAATTTTTTTACACAGCGGTCCCGGTTTGTACCGTAACGGGGGTTTACTCGGCGAAAGGGTGTTCTTGAAAATCGACGGTTTCTCTTTGCAGCATCGCGGCTTTTTCGGTACGTAAATGTAATCGCGGTTCGTGTTGAAAGATTTGATTTGGAGGAGGACGTCGTTCTGGGTCTTAGTGACGACCTTTAATTTTTTACTGCGGTACAAGACGTAGGAAAATTTTAATCCTTCTGGGACTTCCCCCGGGAGAGTGCTTAAAAGTCGACGTTTCTCAGCTAAAGTGCGCGGTTTGTACTCGGTTTTCGCGGTCGAAGTGTCGTCCTTTAACGTCATGATACGTTTTTTTTGCTCGAGCGTTCTCGGTCGGTACAAATTCAGCGTGTCGTCGTTCTCTTTCGACGTCGAACCCCCTTCCGAGTCGCACGTTTTCGGAAGGTTATCGCCCGAGTCCAAAGTCGGTATCTTGAAGCTTATGTGTAGATCGGCGGATTCGAGAAATCCGTCTAAATCGGAACTGTCGAAAGCCGGGTTTAAATTTGTATTTGAGTTTTTCGTACCGAACTTTTTGTATTTCCATCCCTTTATTTTGGTAATGTCTCTAGTTTTTGTCGGTGTAATTTTGTAGGTTTCTTTATCAAGTTTTTCTTTGTCGATAGTCGGTTTTGGGTCGTCTGGTATAATTTCGCAACCACCTCTGACGTCTACGATCATAATATCTTTGATGCTGCTGCAAACGTCTTCTTTTTGAAGACCGCTCGGTCCGGGAATATCGTTTATATCCGTAGGTTCATCAAAAGTTATTACTTCATTCGATTCTGATATCACTTCGTCGAGTTTGATGGAATCTTCAACTGTAGTTGACATGTTTTCATTTGTTCCGCTTGTTTTCATTCGAATTTCATTTGTTTCTTCCTGACTTTCGTTTGTTTTTATAAAGTTATCATTTGGCTTCGACAAATTTTTATTTCTAATCAAATTATCAATAAAATTTAGGCTAGTTTCTGTAAAATTTTTATTTATTACTTTAGAATTTTCATTTATTTTTAAATCCGCGATGACATCTAAGGGAGTATCGATATATTCAATATCATTTTCGACAATTACGTCGGAGTTTTGAGTATTCTCGATACACGAAATATCCAGATTTTCTTCTTGGTCCATCTTTTCGGGAACGCTTTTCCTCGTCACGTATCGTTTTTTATTGAAAATTTTCTTTTCCGTGATGTTTTTGTGAACGTCTAACGTCAAATTGGCTTTCCGTGTTCGCAGCAATTCCAACTGTTCCATGATTTTCGATCGTACTATATCCGGACATTTATATTGCGCGATGAGTAATTTGCGATCGATTTTCCTGTGATGAATTTGTCTTTTCCGGAAGAGACGCGCTTTTAGTAAAATGTTTGTTTTCATTGTTTTTTGAATTTTTCTTAAGAATAAATTTCTCGGAGAGCACGGATTTTTATCTAATATTTTTTTCTGTTTAACGTTCAACGTGTATGTGTGATCGGAAAGTTCTTGCGATGGTTTCCGAGATTTCGGAAACCTAATTTCTGTCGCAGCTCCTTCCGTGATATTTTTTTCTTCAAATACACTTCCGTTTTGTAATTTTCCATCAGAATTTACACTGTGTAAGTCTCCGTTTACCTTGACATCGATGTAATTTGTATTTTCCGCTTTTTCGTCATCGCTTTTGGATGATTCTTTAATCTCGTTACTTTCCAATTGTTTATTTACATTTCCGCTTGCCTGGTCTTTGAATTCCGCGAGCTTTTTCATTAAATCATCGCAACTCCAGCCGGTTTGAAAGAGTAAATTCTGGATGTGATCCATTTTTAACCTAAAAATGATTAAATTTTACATAAAAACCATTCAAATCGCTTAACGTTTCAATTGCCATAATCAAAAACTCAAAATGTTGGATATAAACTATTAAAATTGGCAATAAATCGAATTTGCAACGAAATCAATTTGAATTTCGCGCCATTAGCACACATGTAAACAAAAACTATCGCAATATAGGGAAAATGGACGATATTCGGGATATCTTTTACGTTTTAGACGCAAATTTCTTATTTTCAACCTAGCACGTGTTAACGATCAAAAAATTTGCAATTAAAATGTTTAGTTACGTGTAACAACTATTTATTGAATCTTGACATCCACCAAACACATGCGTGCGCATCCCAAACACTAATACCGAAAAGTATTCCGTAGTAAAAATCAAAAACAACGTTTTTCACAGCTCCAATCGTCTAACGTCTAATGTTCTCTAAACGACTTGAATGATTCGAAGGGGAAAATAGCGAATTAACTGGTACTTACGGTTCTCAATGCGTTGTACGCGAACAGGTTAACACGACATCATAGGTGGTTATGGGAAATGCAGCCTTTGCGATCACCGGGTGGATTCTAGTTAACGTCTATTATCAGCTGAGCACTTTTCACCGATTTTCGAACTGTTTAACGACAATTTGCGGTTAGTTTTTTGGAAAGAATTGCGTGTCTTTTACGAGAGATATGGCGGTTATTCGGGTGACAACGTTACCTAGTTTTCAACATACCGCCATGTTGAATTTTGACCACCATTTCACCGGTTGGCTGTTCGGGTTTCAAAACAAAATGGCGGAATTGTTGATTTTCGAAAATGATTGTTGAATTGTTGACATTCCTATCAACGGCTAAGCTGGGCGATTGAAAACAATTGTTCTTGCAATACTTTTATGATGCAATTATAAAATAAGCTCTTGGGCCGCAAAAAAGCATATAAACGTGACAGTATATACGTTATTGATAATTACGGGCAGTATTCAAAAACGTTAATCGTAATTGACAAGCAAAAACTGGTTGAGTAATGAAACATTAACTTACTTCCAAAGAAAATAATCTTTAGTGTTTTCTTCGTCAGTGACACATTGCTGCGTATTATTATTATTTTGTTAGTAAACATTATTTAATCCTGCTTTTCACTAGATGTACAATCGAACAATTACCGTATATAGTACAGTCGTAAAAACAGTCATATGGTACAAGGGTCGATAACATGAAAGCAATTAGCGAATAAAAACAATTAAATGGGAATTAAAAGGAAACTCTCTAAGGAGAAGTTTAGATGACAAACGGAAATGGAAATAACGAAAATGATTCTAACATGGAGGATTATTAAACCGTGAAAAACTGTACTACAAAAATGTGGCATATAAGATGTTTCAGATGTAAGTTTATGCAATAAGTTTATGTATATGATGAAATATATACTTACAGTTATTGTTTGTAGGAGTAAAAGGAAAATTAATTTTCGCGAAAATAGCAAAAAAGTAACGTAGTAATAGAAATATGAATGAATTGGGTTAGGTTGGCAGCAGTGATGACCTGTCAAAATGTGCACAGTACGTTTATAATGCAATCCTCCTACGGTAACGGTCATTTAACAATGAAAATTCACTATTTACTCGCATTTTTTCCAGATTTCTTTTGCATAGACTGTCGAAAAAACTTCGAGCAAGCTTCGGATCTACTGAAACACTTCGCGCAACATGTTTCCTCTGACATTTTAACTGATTCGAGAGACGTGAAAAAATCGCGTACGAAAACAATACCCGATCTCTACCCGATAAGCGTTTATAAACAATTACAAAGCGGCAATATCGAAGAGAAACCTGCAGAAAACAACGACGGCGTAAACCCAATGAGATTTTGTGAGGTTACGTTAAACGATACCAACAATGACAGTGCTAGTTCAGAGAAAACGGAAGAAAAATTCGAGGGAAGAGGCAGAACGGATGATTACGAATGTGAGTTTTGCACGTATAGTTGTAGAGAGCCGAATTTACTAAAGAGTCATATGAAGTATCATAAGCACGCGACGACGAAAGTGCCCGCGCTCAGTCCGATGAAAATCAAGTCGCGTAAGCAAGAGAAATGCAATATAAAGAGGAAGACGTACGGGGCCAAATTGTTGCACCAAAGTGGAGCTAACGGCGGCGGTTTGTTATGCACCACGTGAAGGACGATGCTCAAAATAATTTTACCAAAGTTACATTTTTGAATGTCGGATATTGTGCTGTTTGCCATTTTGTGGGATAGGTGAGGTTACATTATTTAACTTGCAAATTTATTTTTGGCTCTTTAGTATGATGTGAATATGTAAATTTATTACTTTACAATTTACAAGTTTTCCGCTACTGGGGGAATTTTTATTTTAGTACAATTTTTTAAATATCACGTTTCTGTGTCAATAATATTCGCCTGATTTATTTTGCACAACAACAACAAGAGAAACGCTCTTTTAATATAATTTGAATTGTTGTAAGGCACCTAAACTGTCTGCCAAATATCAAAGGAAAATATTAAACATTTTTTAACTTTTTTACATTTTTAAGGAGGCACATTTTATCTAAGTCCTTTATGTTAAATAATCGTTAACAAGATTTCTCCAGTTGCTCTGTGGGCAATTACTAATGAACCAGCCTGTATTTATATAAAATTTTCAATAATAATAAATGAGGAATAGCACGATACCCACCTTATCTTTGCGCATTTAAACTTTTGCAATGGTCACTTAATTTTATGTGATTTATTTATTTAGTCATTCATTTTTTTCATAATAATTATAAGAATATATACAGAACGTACTTCAACTTACAAGATTTAAAGTCAGTTCTGTACATCGCAATATAGATTTATAACGAATCCTTTATAGTACTTTTGTTACGAACGGTATTGTATAAGTGTACTTAAAAAGAGAACTTAAGGTATTTAAGATTTATAAATGAAATGCCCTTTAAAGCTAGTCATGTTTCAGAAAGGTAATAATCGACTATATAAATTATATTATATATAAATAAAACTTATGGATATATATATATGTATAGATATATTTATATTTTAATATCGTAAATGTATTTAAGGAAATAAAGTGCCTAAAACATCACATTATCCTTTATTTGTTCCATTTTTCTTTCTCAGAGGTATAAAGACAAAAAAATAGAGTTGCGACATTTTTTATACAATTTATGTATTTCTCTCTAACAAATTCTTATACGCAGAATAAGTAAACACAATTAGTAATAGTAATGATAATCATCGGAATTAAAATGCGTGGAAAAACCAATTGTACATCGAAAACTACAATACCTTAATGCTTATGTAAAAAACTAACTAACATACTCGGTTTTCGCGGGAAAACACTGTAAACACACGCGTGCATTTTGGCCTATCTGATCATCGATCATCTTCGTTTGGAGTCGACCGGTCGCCTGCTAGTAAACTTGCGTTAAGAAAATTATCGCATAAAAATTAATTTCAATTTGGTAAGTAACGTTCGTTGTGAAAATTAATACAAGAGATTATTATTTTATTATTTTGATTGTTCTAATATTTATAATACAGCCCAAAGTAAATGAAATTTTTATCTTGGTGATTTTGTTCTAAAAAAGGCCAAAAACTAGATTTAAAAGATAAAATCTGACCGCTATTATGGATTTTGCACCAAAATATTACCTAGAAACAAATAAAAATTTTCAGGTACCAAAAATGTCTGTTGGGCATATTACGCAACACAACGAAAGTAGGTAAAATAAATCTGTAGCGGTAGCATGAAAAAAGGATATTGTTTCTCTCTGAGTTCCATCCTGTCGTGGGACCGTTCTCTGGCGTACGGAGATTTTTCCTAAAAGGTTTGCCTTATTAATAAATGACGATCGTGGAACACGAAATGTCAGAAAAGTTAGTTCAAGTTTACATTTGTCGGAGTTACAACTTCAAGAAATTAAATTTTTTATACTTTTGAAGGAAGTGGGTTTTAAATGTAACTAACCCTCGAGTGATGGTGCTTTTCTCTCGTATTGTGCGGGGACTCCATCAGCTCTCCGTTCTGATGTGACGATGACAGCTTTCCCTTCTCGTCCTCCCGTCTCCTTTTCATTTCCGCCTGGATAATCGCCTCTTCAGCACGATCCTGAAGAAAATACACGAATACCATTAACTTCCTTTTAGTGTACTAAAGATTAAGGAACGTTAAATTTATGGGAAGCTGACAATCCCTCGTCAGAAACCACAACAAAATACTTGAACGATAAGTTTAATACTTCTAACAATTAAAATCCTACATGAATCAAGGGAAACTCGTAAAGGTGACTGTAAATGAAGAAAATTTTATGGGTTGTCATCTCTGAGAAATCGGATAGTCGCCATATCGATTTTATCGAATTTTCTATCGATTTTAGAATATTATTACGATACAGTACTGTGAATGTGTTTAGCTTTTAATTCCAAAGATTACTGAGTAAGTAACTGTTTACCCTTTTCCGCACCAATTTCCGTTCCTTTCTCAACTCTTTCTCCTCCTCGCTGACCTTCTCCCTCTTGTCCTTCGACTTGGACGAGCGCTCCTTCTTCTCCGAGGACTTCTCGGGCGCGTACTCCTGTTGCTGTTGCTGGTGTAGCGCGTGCTGCTGCTGCTGCTGCTGCTGCAACTGGACCTTGCGTTCGTCGTGCTTGCCTCCGCCGCTGCCTCCGCTGCCAGCGTAGCTCTGCAGACAACCAACACAAGAGGGAGGCGCGTTAGGGGGTCTCGGAGGGTCGTCTCCGCCAGCCCCAGCGTCGTGACTGAGAGAGAGGCGCTAGGTTCCGGTCCGGTTCCGTTCTCGACACGCGTACATGTGGAACACATTGCGGCGATTGAGGTCGTTTGCACCGCGAATGCCAGAATCATGACGGCCCGTAGCTGATCGGGGTCAATCGCGGTTAGCTACGGGCCGGCATGGAGGTAGGTGGGTAAATGCTCTAAGTGAAGGTGTTTAGTCGTCGCGCGAATGTCTCGCGATGACCGGAAAGTTCGGAATGTGGTAAATACAATCTCGCTCGATTGGCTACTATAATAGGAATATTGACCGGTGTATGGACAATGTTATGTATCATGTGTTTATTATAATTTTTGGTAATAGGTGGATGTGGAAATGAAATGTTTTAAAACCGTAGCGCCCTGATAAATGTCTAGTGACACTGTCCAAAGTAAAATCTTGATTAAGGGAAATGATGTAAGTAATAACTTATTTTTTTTCCATGTTTGCACTAATTATGAAGTAAATAAAATAAATGCAACCAAATATACTTAGGTGTTCCCGATGATTATCTCTGAATTACAATGCGACATGCATTTTTTTCCTCTGCCACCCCTTTTCAAAAATTGTAATAAACACATACTATAATTGAAATCTCTTCTTGGTAACTGGGTTAACTTACCTGAAAAAAAAAGAAAGGGCTTCCAGGTTTAGCAATTTAGAAAATCTTTGACGTTTTGATTGCCACTGACTTCTTTATTGTTTCCCAAGAAGTGTTTATGTTGTTCATTATATTAGGTCAACATACTCGATATTGTAATTTATACTGCACACATTGCGATTTTGCGAGAAATTTAGATCAAAGTGGTAGCAGAATTATAATTCTGACAAAAACGTTGATATTACATGCAGATATAATCAGTAAGGAATAAGTAAGTTGCATATTTAGTATACTGCTGTTACTTTATACAAGTGTCTCACGCAACTAGTTCATTATAACTTTTTTGCAATTCACTATTTATACGTCTTTGAAATTTAAAAGGTGGATATTGATCACCCAAACTTTTTATCGCAAAAGCTTCCGTTTTGTATGTATAATTAAAATACAAAAATAAAAACTATAGCATTCCATT